>JAECUM010014196.1:0-35274 GCA_016617855.1 Megalonaias nervosa | reverse complement strand
CAGTTGGAAGAAGCATGCATAAAAGCTAGCCAAACAAAAGTTAGGACTTGCCTACAAGATAATTTGCACTTAATGCCATTCTAGTGTTAGACAAATTTATGAAAGTCATGAAAAAAGGAGCTTTTTTAGTGTTATTTAAGTGAGTTTCATAAAAAAAAATGATGCACCTGTACTGAAAAGTGATTTTTTTTCTACCATTTTCAGACAGGACATGGTGTACATAGAATTGTTCATTTTACATGTAAAAGGTGAAATTGGGAAATTTATATATAAAAGAAATGTTAACAGATAATTTACCACCCACCCAAAGAAAAATCACAAAAGAAAAGATTACTTGAATATTTTAATAATTAAATCATGTAGGTTACTTTGACTCTTTAGATTTCTTGCTCGATCCATTATATTAATTTCTAGGCAAATTTGTATTGGAATTTTTTTTTATGTTATGTTTGGCATTGTTTTACAATCATATTGGACTGCTCTGGTGGCCTATTGGTTAGAGCTCCCGCTGCGGATGTGGGAGGTTGCGATATTGATAACCATATGCCTAAGCCTGTTTTCATGCAGAGTTCATGAGTTTTATTTTACTAACATTTCCTTTGTATATTCTTGCTATCTTCATATACAAATTTGAATGCTGAGAAATGTAACTTTTCTAGTTAGTGTTGTTTAGGCCATTGAAAAGCCTTACCATGGGACAGAAATTAAAACCGACATAAATGCATGGTATATGACTTTTCTGCTGTCTGATACCAGACAATGCCTCATCCACTTCAGTAAATTTTCTGTTTTTAGGCTGTCATGCAGAATACTGATAAATGTTTGTCGACGTTTAATATACAGTTGATTTGTGTTTGCTTTTTGTAATCACTATTACCCCAAAGCAAGCATCAGAGTCTGATATTTTTTCTGTTCTTATGCTAAGCCATTAACAGTGTTTTATCTACAAATGGCTTAATGTAAGTCATTTGACTCATCAAAGCAAAAAACAGTGAGTCAAAATCCAAACCTATGAGTCTTATTCAAGCCGATGACCAGTTTTCAGTAGTTTTTAAAACATAATTATATTGTTTAAATACACAACAAAAATATTAGCTATATAATGTGACAAAAGCCAATAAGGCAATTCCCTTGCCAGAAGCATCTGAACATTCTATATTTGTTAAAAATCTTGTTGAGTGTTTCATGTCATCAGAAATAATCTGAGCATATATGACAAGGTGTTTATTGTTGGCTATGTCAGTGCTTTCATCTGCCATTGCTGTCGCAAATGACAAATTTTGCAGGTCATGTATAGGACTATCCTCAACAACATTTGATCGGCTCTCGGGTAACTCTGAACAGGTAGTAGCCAAGTCATACTGATTGGCAGAATTCTTCAAAATGCCAATGGCATCAATTTCTTCAGCTGCTAAGTCATGTATTAAATTAAGAAGAGATTTGTATTTAAAAAAAGGGACGTCTTCTACACTCAGCCAATGTACATACTTTAGTAGCACTTTCACTGCTATGTCTTGTTTGGAAGAATGTTTTTGTAAACCTGCATTCAAATCTGCCTGGTGTTGTGGACCATCAATCAGCAGTTTGTGTTACGGCAACCCAGCATGCCTTGAGAGTGTACTGTTCTGAAAGTTATTGTTTTTTGCACATTTGGTCATGGAGGTTCTTTTTAGCCTCTGTACATATATGGCAAAATGTAAAGGTGTCTTTCCTGTCACATTCTTCGCTCGACTTAACTTCTTCTTGAAAACGTAGCCAGCTGTGTTTTCGACCATTACTGCACAAACTATGTTTTATCTTATGAGTAACCGTTACCTCATCCTTGGATGATGAAGGCTCCACTGGTTCGATAACAATATTATTATCATCAATTGGTCATAAACGTAGTCCAAAAGATAATTTTGTTTGTTTCGGATCTATTTTAATTTTTTTGCTTTGGACACCATTTTCAGTTGAACACTGACAGTATCTTGGAACAACGCACTGCATACAATTGAGCGAATGGAAATTGTTGCTTCATTGCATGACAAAGGTGCGCATAAAATAATAGTTTCTCATAAGAATCACTTTAAAATCATGTGTTTATTTTCTGCCTCTTTCTTGTGTGTGGTGATTATATGGTTCTAACTTCCTGTTGCTACAAATGATGTGACAGTTACAGGTCACATAAGGTCAGCTCCAGGCTCCACACTCAGTTGTAACTGCATGTATTATGACAACATTAGCATAAGAAACTGATGTGCGCGTGTTTTCTTTGTTCGGGAGTGTTGTAATCATGCCATTAAAGTAGTTGGACCAAACCTTAATTTTGTGTTAATCAGCAAAACATAATATTGCGGTGTGTCAATTTACGTACCGGTGACGATTTTTAGACCGAACCTTTGTTTTTTGTTAATCAGCAAAACATAACATTGGGGTGCGTCAATTTACGTACCAGTGACAATTTTTGTGCGTCAAGTCAGAAAGGTCTGCATATTTTACGCATGACACATGGGTAGATAAAACACTGCATTAATTTTATTTGGATTAGCCATCATCTGGAAATAATTTTGACAAAAAGCACAGGGTTCATTTTATGCTGCACCTTTGTTCCAGTGATTCTTATTTATTGTTGTTGATGCAAATGGTTTCTCCATAGCTCCTTAATGCGCTTTAAAAGATCAGGGAAGATAAGATATAAGATTGCTATAGTTGTATTTAGACTAAACTGAGTGCATCCCATACTGAATAGAATGCACTCATTGACAAAGAAGCATAAGATGATCAATTTCATATGCTGACAAATGTTTTACTGAGTTTTATTAGCTTGGGCTCCAATTGAGTGCAAAACTGATCCTAATTCATGATATCTTTGGTGAAAACACTGCTGCATTTCAAATTAGTGTATTGAATGAAAAAAATGACAGATTTCCAAAATAAATGCTTTATAATACGGAATAAGTATGAATTCAAATACCAGTATGGAAGGCTCGTTACTGGAGAGGCTGATGATTATAGGCATTCTGGTCATGGATTTGTTACTTTCTAGAATAAATATTCAATTTTCCTGCATGTTATACATGTACTTTGAGTCACAACAAAGCACAAGTATTGTTGAGTTACAATGAAGCACAATTTGCTACAATTTCCTGGTTACCTACAATAACCATGAACTGAATAGTGGACATGGTTACTTTAGTGGATAAAGTAGTTGCAGTCAACTGTGTTGTAGTCTGACTCAACAGGTGACTCAAAGCTTATTATGCCAGAAAAACAACTATTTAGTGCAGAAATGTATAAATCCATGACCCGAGTTCCTGTGATGATATATGTTTGAATATCTTAAATAATAAACAAGTAAGGGTACTTGCAACCCCTGTTTATTCTAAATAACCCACTTTCTGAGCCAGTAGTTGCCATTGGGCCCCATAATATCCATTTGTAGAATGAACATTGAAAGGCTGATAGCATTCTGTACTTTCACTTTCAAGGTTTGGTCCATGAATTTGAAGATTCTCATACAATATGAGTAAGTCATGGTTTAATTACATGTGCAATTATAGAATGGGATTTTTTTTGTGCAATAAAATATGCTATTAATAAATATGTTAAATATTTTGGGCCTCGTACACAATCCTGTGGTAAACACTTAATGATATTTATGTATTTAGTGTTGTAACTACTTAACACATTGTTGTCTGTTACTCAGATGGCTAGTGCTTAACACATTGTTCATTATTACTTAGATGGCCAATAATTAAACCAATAGCCCTATCATCCGATCAATGAATTATCAGTGTGTCTTTAATAAGGTGGTGAGTCAGGCAGTCAAAAGTCATTGGAATGGTCCAATTTTGACCAGTAAATTTCTGCTATTGCCCATGAGATTGCAGTAATCAACATATTTTACAAACTTAATATATTTAGTCAAATTTTCACTAAAGATATATAATTAGTCACATCTGCACACAATACTTGTAACTCGCAATCAGTCCTGCTAACAGAAGTTTCAAAAGTTTGCACACATTTGATCCATTTGAAATCAACAAATAATAAAAAATAGGACACTTTCCTTTATTGTGATAGTGTCTTGTTCATCAGATTCTAATAGTTGGTCAACCTTGACCAGAAACATGTTCATGTTTATCCAGGATTCCCAGTTTATTTCGTTACAGTTCATGTTATGAATTCTACATGCTTGATCTGGCATGTGCAATGTATGGCCCACAGGCCTGTTTTATCTACTTATTTTCATCAAAGTTGAGGCTTTAAAAATGGCTTATTTGGCCCACACCCTGGAAGTTACATATGCCTCTTTTAAACTGTTGGGAGCTGCTATAGCTTTCCTTGTGTGATTTTGTTCAGACATTGCCTAAAAGCCAGTGTAGTATGCAGCAACAATTATTACTGGTTTAATTATTTAAACTTTGCCATATTCCTTTAGCAACTTTCATGTGCTCTACGCAGAGTACAGTTACTTCAAAAGAGCAGTGTGAAAGTGTAAAACATGTCCTAGATCAAGGGTCTAAAACACATGGCCTGTGGGCCACATGCAGCCCCCACAAGCCATATCCTGTGGCCCACAAAATGATTGGCGTCACAAGGTTTTATGAGATAACAAAGGTGGTGCGGCCCTTGGGCCATAAAAGATAGGGCAATTTAATGATCAAATGTGTTGCACCAGCAAATGTATGAAATGTCATATAATATTTTTTGCGTAATATTTACTGATTGGCTATCTTGGCTTTGCATTAAGAAAAATGGTATCCTGGCAATAATATTTGGATATCCCAGGTTCCCAGGGAATGGATTTGTGTACACCTGAATTTATCTTCAGCGATAGTTCTGTTATCAAGATTTGCTTGGATACATGGTGCATTTGGTAGACCAAGACCACTGGTTTATTTTCTAATATCCTTAGTAATATTGCGAAAAAAAATCATTAAAGAGATGCTACGTATTTCCTGATTGGATTTAATTTTTTACCTTTCTCCAAATAATAACATTTTCATTTCTTGTACCTCTCTTTGTCAAAAATTGCAAATTGTTGAACAGAAATCATGATTTTGTTCGACCTGAACACACTTTTTGTAGTTTTTTTGTTTTAATTTTGTGACATTGTTTCTTTGAATTCAGATAATCATATGTTGCTGATAATTTAGGTCTTTGAAGAGAAATGCTTTATGTACAAAAGCCATTTGGCTTTTGATTTCCAATTCTGTCAGGAAATATATGTGTGAGCATAGTCCTTTAGTATCGCATTAAAGTTATGTGTTATTTTCAGGATTCATCATCTTTAAAAGATGGAGATGGAAGAAGGTGGAGGTGACTTTGCTGAAGTCATGGAATTGCCTTCTGAGGTTTCCAACACAAGATTCACAGGACCATCAGGGCATACTGTAATCACCAGCACACCACATTGTTCAGATCAATTCAAACAGACAGCTTATGAAAGGATGTGTTTAACCAATGACAGTGGTTTTGGAGACACAAGCAGTTTATCCCATAGTCCATTTCCCATTACAACAAATTTTCAAATTCGTCGCAGACTACAGGAAAGTTGCACAAGTGACTGGGATTCAAGTCAGATTGCAAGCCCATTCTTTGGTTCTCCTGATGTAAACACTTTAAGTCTGCATGTAGATATGGACATAGAGTCTGAGAATGAAAGACATCAAGAAAAATCTATCAATGAAAGACTCAAAGAAAGTCCAGATGATATCAACACGAAAGAATTTACTGAAAATTTTAGTAGTATTATGAAGAGTGTATCACCAATAGAAACAAACATTGAATTTGACCGAGTGATAGGAAGAAAAATGGGACTTGAAAGACTTGACATTATGACAGAATTACACATCAGAAACGTGCGACCTGTTTCTGATGTTCTCTTGCAACTGCATCCTGAAGATTTATGTCGGTGGGTATCAGTATAATTAATATTTCTTGGATAATTTGTCAGTGGTATTGTTGTCCACAATTGGTTCCTCTATTTTAATAGTAAAATAAAAGTTATTTTGTGCCTCTGTACATCCGTGTCTGTGCTATAACCCTCTTTTACATACTTGTGTCATCTACATTATGTATGTAGGTGTGTTGCAAGAATATATTTGGTTTTTAAGACCTGTTTATGTGGGGTTATACCAGACTCTAGCAAATATTGTGACACCATCAGTCTGTCCATAACTCACCTGCTGCGCATGGTAGAAATGACACCAAATATTGTACATAGTGGTCTGTTGCCTACATAATAAACATCTGTGACATGATAAGAATTAGACATTAAAGAGCAGAAAGAAAAGAGGTAAAAGGGTCAATGTGGGTTATTTCGTTTTGAAAATTGTTGGTAGCAAACATTTGGTACTGTGTATTTTAAACCCTTTGAGAGAAGGGTATTGGTGTTGTGCACCCCCTCCATTGTGTTCGGATTCAGATGTCAAATATATTTATATATAAATTTCAGTTACAGTACCATTTTGATTATTTATTTAAGTAGATATTATCCCTTTTACTGTACCACAAGGACACAAAATATCCATAACAGGGCTTGAAATTAGGAGTGGTCTGCTAGCCTGTCAAATTGGTTTTCATAATTTCAGTAGTTCAGTGGTTTGCATACATTTTAAGTTGTTGCCAGTTAGTGTCTGTTGGAAAGAATAGTGAAGGCTTAATCTGACTGGTACATTTTTCAATCTGCTAGTCATCTAGATACACAGAAGTTTGTGCTGAATTTTAAGCCCTTTTTTAACAATATGCTCTTCTACCAATCCTGTGTTACAAATACCCCAAATTTTAAATGCTTCATTTTCGTATCAAATTTGTTGTGGATAAATGGTCTAATATCCCATCTTCTATAAAATAACAGTGGGAAGCATTGCTGTCATTAACATTAACTCCAGTAACAGGGCAGACACTTTAGATATTTAACTGATGATTTCTTTTATTATCTGGATAATAATTAACATAAAACAGCATCACCAGCAGCATCTATATGTAATGTTATAATGTATAACTTTACAAGACAAAAGACAAGAATACTGTTACTATGACTGCCAATTCTGTACCATAAATGCAACACAAGATGCACACATGCTAATTAGAAGTAATCAAATTATACTTATCCTTAATTGGAAGTGCACAATTTCAGTTTAATTAGGTGCATGTGAATGCTATCTTCTTAAAATAACCATACACAAGATCAGTAAACAGTAATCAAGTTTTATGACTGCCATTCAGTTAATGTCACATGATTTGCACACAGGTTGGTCAGAAATAAACATTTTGATTGTACTGCAAAAACACCAAATGTCAATATTAAGGCTACTTTCAGTCATGTCAATAGGGTAAATTGGTACAGAATTTCACTTACGTTTATTAACATTACAGCTGTTTATGCGCAACAATGTAACATGGATGAACACTTCCGGTCCATAAAACTTGCATGAGGCTGGTTCTGATGTCATTCTTTAACTACCATCTTGAGAGTGCCGAGAAAATATTGGTGTTTCCTCGCTGAATTCTTTTATGTTAATGGTCATCGCATATTTGTAATTAAAGAGAAACAGTTTATGTAAGTCTATTTGCTACCCGTTTAAAGAATTCACTTATTTTGTCACATATCACATAGCTTACCAGTTCACATAACATCCTTACGAACATCTTTAGCATGCATCCTGATCAGCTGTAAACAACCTCTGATCGTCCCCATGATTGTTTTTGACAATGGGATAGCCAGTGTGTCGTGTGCAACTGTTTGTATTTTTGATAAAAATAGAACCCAAAATTGTACTCTTGTAATGTTGAGAGCAGATGGACATGGGCGGTTTGTCTATAAATTCGTAAATTTGTCAAATGTTGAATGTATAAAAGTATCTAAATTTTCTTTATTCAAACGCAGTATAAAATGACTCCACAATGCACATCTTACTATTTAATTTACTGAAAGTATTATTATAGGCCATGTCGTTGATTATCATGTAACCATTTGGACAGATGCATAAAACGTAACAGTGGGATGACAAAAATTAAATTTTTTAACATTATTTTTCCAACCATCAAGAAAAATTTTTAGAGGTTAGAAATCAGAATACACAAATATGTACCAAACATCCAATGTTTTTTGTACTTGCCAGTGCTCAAAAAATCTGATAGCCTGACACCTGGGCCCCCTCTAAATTTAGATCAGGTCTGTCCTGTATTCTAAGTGAGGTGCCCGTCGGGCTTGTCAAAAAGAAAATTGCTTGAGGAAACTTTGATCATGCTGATGAAATGTGTAAATGTATTTTCAAGATGTTGACATACCTGCCATAATACGGTGCAATCTAAATCACAGGGTCTTGCATTGTTGCTTCCAATTTGACTGTCAGTCATACATTAGAATAAAATAATACTTATACCACATGTATTACTGATAGTTAAATTATAAGCAATGATACAAACCTCTGTGATCTAAATCAGATCACCACTTTCCTATGTGAAATTAAGATCTGATAAAAAGTATGGCATGCCATGCTAAAATTACGATTTGTACTCCCAAACTGCTTCGAGAAAACACAATTTTCAGTAATCTTCATAAAAAAAGCCAAATCAAACACTGCTTTTAGTGTATGCCCATTACATGTAGCATGTATAAATGGTACACAGTCTTGATTGGAGCTGATGTAAAACTATCACTTGGGAAGTTAAAATATTGGCAATTAAAGGCAAACGGGGCAGAATTGCTAGTGAGATGTCTTTGAAGGCTGCAGTGGATGAGCCCATTGTGCTAATTTGCATAGGTAGGATCAAGAAGTGGAACAACCCATTATAGGTAAATCAAAGAGATGTTCTATGAGTGTACAAGACCAAAAGTTATTTCACATTAGAATGTTTAAGCCATATGTATTATATTTTTTACATGGGCTATTAGAGGCTGTAGCTAAGTCAACAGGACATGTGTTTTCTACAGCGAATGTGATGTCAGTGGAGATCCTTCTTGCCCATAGAGACGCCACATTTGATACTTCTACTATAACACAGCAATAACGTTCTTAGGGCTGCACAATTGGAACCTAAAACATTAATTGTGGATCTCATTCCTCCAATCACATCACTGGACTTTAAGGAACAACAGTATAGGTCTTTTGCATTAGTTACTGTCCCTATGAAACCAACCAATCATTGCACATAACCTGATCAAAACATGGCTCAGCCAAAATTTCAGAAGAAGGTTATTTAGTATAACAAAGTAGCTTGCCCTTCCATAAGCTCCACTGCTGGACAAACGAGACATAGATAATGGACAGTCAGGGGCAAGGCGAGGAAATTTGTTGACTCAAAAAAGGGAAGAGGGAGAGAAGGACATCCCTTTGGGTACCTAATCACTCCTGCAGTGCATACAACTTCCTTTAGTATGAGTAGATGCTTAATTGGATCACAGAACTCCCTTCTTTCTCAAAGACGTCCCATTTTCTTCCTTCAGTCCAATGACAAAACTTTAGGGAAGCAGTACACACCTTTCTATTGAAGGGCACATTGATGCAAGAAACTCAGTCATCAGTGTTCTATTGCCAGATATGTATGATTTCCAAAAAGGGCAGAAAACTGAGGTTGATTTATAGATCTTCATTCATTAAACAAATTTTCCAGAGGAAATCTTATAGAAGGAAACGATAGCATTAGTTCATAATGTGATCAGACCTACAGTCTGGGCAGTTTCCATCAATTTTCAGCATGGGACCCTGGGTGGCAAAGTAGTCTAAGGCTGTCACCTTTGCCAATCACTGTCATTTCACCTATCCTTGTGGGTTTTAGTCTTGGGTGCTGTGAAAAGTTGGTCTGTGGGGGATTGGGGTAGGGTGCTCCCAATATTTTATTTAAACTATTGTAGAAGTCCAACCCAGGCTCGATTTTGGTTGGAAGTGAAATTAGTGAAAGATAGATGTAAAGCTCAAAGCCCCTAGTCAGCAATGCAGACGGTTAAATGGTTAAATATACACAAAAAAGTGAAATTCAATGAATAATAATTTAATAACAATTCAACAGCCAAATGATACACTCCTTCTGCTCGGCCCTTTAATAGCCTATTGCATCACTTGATTAGCAGTGTGAGATAGATTTCCACCTGTCCTTGTATTCTACTCATCTGTGGTATCTTCTCTCCTATTCCTCCCAATTCCTTCTCCTCTTCCTCCCCGACTTTCTCCAAATTCCTTCTCCTCCTCCTCGACTTCTCTATACTCCTCCTCCTCCTCCACTTTCCCCTCCAGAATCCCTTTCCTCCTCCTCCACCTTCTCTCCACCGACTAGACTTTTGTCTACTCCGACTGTTTGGCTAGTCTCACTTCCATGTCCCCTAAAAAGCTTCCTTTTCAAAGCTTTGTCTTACCTTAGAATCTGCTTTTAAGTTTTACCGCCAAATTATGAGTGGCTTTCTCTGAGTAACCCTATTTGCTAAGCAATCTTCCCAGGAGAAACTAAATTTTGGTTTATGAGTTTGAAGTAATATTTGAATCTAAATTGTAATCACACCCTCTATCTCAATTCTGATTGGATGTCGCTGTGAATTGATCCAATCAAACTTAGTGGACAATGTCCTCGCTGTCTGTCAACGTGGGGATGGTTGAGAACACGCCTCATTCACCCTGCGGGCTTCTCCTTGATCCTAACCTAAGCGGCAACACATAGGTGTGAAGTGCTGCGATCTATCACCTGCCCAACTCAAGATTCTGTGACCTCTGGTGGGTCACGGTAACCTTGCGCAAGAGATTAACACTAGCCCACGGCAATGTTTATACATCAAACACATGGCCACAGTAATATTCTAGTTTATACACAACCCTACAGCTGGGGCTTAGCAAACATGACAGGTGCAAACTAATGATGGTATAGAAGAAAGCTTACCATCAGCTTTCTGTGGGTCGGTGGTTCTTCTCGGGGTTTTTCTTGGGTTCTTCCTCCATCAGATATATTTGCCACCATGTATAGCCCATCATGTGCTTAAAATAGAGCATTAAGCCAACACACCACCACCACAGGATGCATATTTTCACATCATCTTTCCTATGAACATCCTGTTTTCAAATGGATAGGAAGTATTTCAATTCCAAGTCATGTGTTTCAGTCAATCCTCAGCATTCTGAACCTTCACCAGTATTATGGGAGTAATAGCTGCACACTTGAGGCATCTGGTGATTCTGTTGATGAAGTACTTTGATGCCTGGCTGCTACATTACAGCAACAGACAGTCCCTATTGGTCCATAGAGACTCATAACTTATTCCCAATCTAGCGAAATCAGATCTAGTTCTCTCTCAGGATTTCATATACATAGTAATGAATCTCTATCTGGGTCAGGTTTGTGTTCACCTAGAATGGATAAAGAAAGTCCTGAAACTCTTATAGACCCAACCCTACAGACAGAGATGTCGTCTGATTGTAACCCTCTGTTTTCTGCGAACATTAAATTCTGCAGCAGACCATTATGTGCCCTTCAGTTTCTCTTGGTGGTTTGAAAACACCACAAGGATTCGCTGGCAGATACAATTTCTTTATGTTCAACTTTTCAGTACTACTGGTGTTACAGAAAAGACAGGTTTCTTATTGGAGTTCCTTTGCATACAATGTTTGTCACAGGAAGAAAGTCTCCTACACCTCAAGCCATTTTCTTCACCTAAAAGGGTGCATAGATCATGTCAAAGGGCATTTTCATCATGGTCTCCTCAGACAACTTATCAGTAGTTGCATACCTCAGATGACAAGGAGGTGCACATTGTCCTTCTCTCTGCATGGAAGTCTGGAAGCTTCGATACTTTGGTAAAATCAGAAGGGACTACACTCAGCACATTTCTGGAAAGAAAAACATCCTTGTGGACAATCTGCAGTGTCCAGAACTGATAAGGTAGTCCTAACAGAATAGCTTCTACATCAAGCAATGGCACTGTCTCTGTTCACTGTATGTGAAAAACCTCTAGTTGACTTGTTTGTGTTGAAGCTTGACAAAAAGCTGGAGTATGTTTCTCCAGTCCCCAGCCAAAGAGCCTCGACAGTGGATGTCTTAAATCTTAAGCGTGATCAATTAGCAGCTTACAAATTCCCATTCTTCAGTTTGATTCCACAAGTACTTCACTAGGTCAGGACATCTACAACTCAGATTATCTTGTTTGCACCCTTGTTGCCTCAAAAGTCTTCATCTAGTGACATCCTTGACCTATCGATCGACCAACCCAGGGTGTAGCCTCAGTGGAAAAATCTACTCCCAGAGATAGTCTGTTTTGCACTAATCCTCAGATTTTCCACCTTCATGCTTGGCTCATCTCTATCAGCCAGGCAAACTTCTCAACTGTTTTTTTTTCTAGACCAACAGTTCTAAGATCAACGATGCAAAGTGAAAAATCTTGTGTGATTCTTGCACTAGGATATGTGTTTATCCTAGCTGCATATCTATTGCTGCCATGGCATATTTTTACTCTTCCTTTTCGTGGAGAGACCTTCAGTCTCCACAGTCTACCCTTTCAAGCTCTGTTCTATCACTTGCTGACACCAGGATGGAACCTTTCATGTGTCTTTTGGGCTCCATCAGCCACCCTGCTTACTGACAAATTCAGCTTAATAATAGTGGCAGGTAAGCTATGGTATTAATAATTCTAAAATGTACTTGTGGGGGGGAGAGTAAAACTAATTGTAATAATGTAATGCTTAGCTGTCACTACTGGATGCCCTCTTGCCACTCCATCCTGACGTCCTTCAGTAGCCATCATCTTTCAGAGGATTAGGATGTGCTATTGTGCATGGACCAGTGACATAATTCTGAGGAGTCAGTGCACATTAGGAAGATGGTATATCTAGCCTAGATGAGGCTCATCCATTATGAAAAAGTAAAGTTAACAATAGTTGATGGATAAAATTGTTAAAATTGTTTTACTTATCCCATAAAGTACATTTTTGCATGTATATGTCTAGAGGTATCATTGATGGACAGGTGGATTCCACCTGTAATTATCCCAGCAATAGCTGTGTCAAACATTTGAAGTTTTTGTGCTTTGGGCAGAGAGATATAACATAATAAAGGAAGAAAGGCAGGTTGTGGAAAACTGTTGGAAACCAGTATCATGTATTCTTTAAACTGAAAGGGAAATCTTTTATAGGCTTCAGTTGCTGAATTTGATTAGCTGGAACATGATGATGTACCAGATACACTATTTTATCACAAATATCAACTGGTATCACACTAAAATTTATCATAAAAGTTATGGGTTTAAGGGATACATTCAAATTTCATGATACAAGTTGGATCCACACACGTGGGTTGAGAATGAAAGGTATTAAAAATACTTCAATATACACACCTTGCCAGATCATTGAAAATAAAAGATTGTAGATGAGTTTATGCTTTAAGTCATCAAATTTATACATATGTATAGAACAAGTAACATTTATGCAGGATCAAACAATTTCTTAGTTACTTGCACAGTATGGCAGGTAGCTAATTTAAAATGTTTTGCACTCTTTCTTTATCACAGATTGGTAATGAGTCATTAGTCACTGTCTTCTCATATCGACTAGTAGATCATGAATATTCCCTTATTAAACAGAAAATATTTCATCATATTTACTTGTAATTACAGGATGTGCCAGGTTAACCAGACTTGGAAGGCAATCTGTGAAACAGATGTGTCTGCCAATGAAAGACGGTTAAAATTCCTCAGAAAAAGAAAACCTCCAAGTCCAACTGGATCAGAAAAGGTACATTGACACAGAAGTGCAGATTGCTGCCAGGAATAATCTTACATAAGTATATCTAATGAGAAGTACACAACCTTTTTTAAAAGATTTTGACAGATATTTACTACTGGTATATTCATCTGTTTATCCATACATTTGATTAACATAACAGGGAAGGATAAATACTGATCTGATCAGACTGGAAATTAATGATCTGATTTAGAAATTATTTAATTCAGGAAAAATAATCCCAATTTAGTTCAGTAATTTTACAATTACAAGTGTTTTCCACAAAAATAGGATGTTTTTTTTCTATATCTTTGTCTTCAAAATGTTTTTTTATTGAACGAATATAGGAAGGTGCTGGCAACAAAGTTATCGGGGTAAATCCTCTGACTCCAGCACCTAATGATACCACTGACAGCTATACAGAGTTGAATTTTTCATGAATTTCATTAACTGACCTTCCGTTAACATATCATACCCATTATAAAAGGCATGCTAGTGTTGATTTCTTCCCATTCTTTGTCATAAATTGGAAGATTGGGCTTAATGTTTCCTGAAGTCATAATGGAAAACAATATAAATGAGAGTTACCAAGTACACTAGATATGACAGAGGTCTGTTTTGTACAGATGTTGGAAAGAATAGATTTTAATTTAGTATGATTGCTCTGGTTAAATAAGCAAATATATTTTAAATGCAGTCTGTATATATCATCTTTCAGGAAAATTGCAGAAACAAGATGAGACTATTTGAACAGCGTGGTATAACAGATACAGGTAGGAAACTGGGAGAGGTCCAGCCCATTGGAGTTTTGACTTTTGACCCAGCACCACCCAGTCCGAAGAAGGATAAATTAAGAGACAGGTTTCAAGAGGTGTGAATTAGTGTGAAATGTATAAAACAAGGTTACCCAAATCAGGGCGTCAAACATACTAACATTTTGTCAATGTGGGTATGTGAAAAAGCTTGCCAGTAGCTTCTTGTGGGTCAGTGGTTCTTTCTGGGGTTTTCCTTGGTTCTTCCTCCACTATTTATACTGGCCGCCATGTATAGTCTATCTTGTGCTGAAAAATGGCATTAAACCCTACAACAACAACAACAACAACAACATCAAACATACTGCCTATGTGCCAGATATGACCTGCCAGCCTCATTAGCCCAGCCCACAGACAATTAAAATTTCTTGAATTTCTCAGGTTGCCGTGAAAAGTCTTTGAATTTTGTTTGAAAAAATCCTTGGATTTTTCTCCCAACTTATGAATTGATTGGAAGGAAAACAAAATGTTAATAAGTTAAAGAATCTTACATGAGAGGTTATTGCAGTTGAATCAATTCATTGTCTTGAAATGAGCACAAATGTAAGGTTCTATTTATTGCAAAATAAAAAATACTGATTTTGTTTTGATTAATCTACAGGAAAGTGTATTGAAATGACTTGATCATTACTGCCTTTCTTTAGCACATTTAAGATTATTGGTACATCAGCTCATTCAATATCTGGAATTAATTGTGTTCTTTTGGACTTGTGATATTACTTTTAAGCTTGTTTGGGATTTAATTCACAATACTGTAAGTTCCTCTTAAATTTTTATTTTATAATTTATCAAAGTCAAAATCATATGGACTTTAGACACTAAATAACATCACAATTTCCAATCGTTCAATGAAAACAACCATATTTTTCGCTTGATGTTCCCTGCAGTCAAATAGCTTCACAGTATTCCTGTGGGGAAAGAAAGTCTACATACATAGCTGTCTTCAGCATTGCACCACACTTTAAATCATAAATTATCAACAAAGTCAGGCAGAGCAACACATTTGTTCTTCTATTTGATGAGTCTTTGAATGAGGTCACTTAAACAGCGATTTTTGACATTTATATAAATTTTGATAATGACTATGCTAAGGTGCAATTACTGCCTTGAAGTTACTTGGATTACACAGAGGTATGCTTACCTATGCAAATTACTATCCTTTTTGTTGACATGTAATGTACATGAGTTGTAAGGTCATGGATTTTGTACAAATGGTCAGTGAAAGTTCACATAAAGTTCAGGAATTTTGTTCTCAAGGTCTACTTGAGCCCTGTTATTGAATTAAATTATTTGCTGAATTTAACTAAACTTGTTGGTTTTGCTTTCTCAGTTACTTTGTTTAAAACCATAGAGACAAAATAACAAACTCCTTGAAAACTTATATAAGTTCTGGCAAAATAAATCGGGTTGTTCTCACCTTGGGGCTTTCTTTCTGTAAAAATTTCTTTCAGAATGCTGCTAATTGCATATGTTGTGAAAACAGATTCTTCAAGGTTTCTCTGGGGGTTTTTTTTGTCTCTTCATCCATATTTGATCACACATTAGCTACGATGTTTTCTGGTAAATTTTGGTAAAATTCTGTTGAGTAGTCTATGTAAAGTCATTGAAAGGATTTATCCATTCATCTTCATGATGGCCATGTTTGAAAATGACTTGGCATCATTTACACAATCTTGAATATCCCTAAGTCTGGATGTTTTTGTCAGATTTAATATAATTCCTGTTTTGCAGTTTGTGAAAAAAGCTTGTATGTTTTCTGCTCTTTTAGTAATATGCACTAGATCTGATGGAAAATCATCATTTATATGATATTGAACACTGTTCATGTCAGAATGCTTTCAGTCAGATTTAGTCAGTGTGCCAAGTGGTTTTTGTGCTGAAAGCTTTTTTCTTTTGGTAATTTGCAGATCTGCATCGTTGAATAAACTTGAAACACCTGAATGTGATTATGCTTTTTCTAAAAATTTGGTTAAGTTCTGTACAGCGGCTTTCGAGAAGAAATAATCCTTTTGAGTTTCTTTTCTGGTTTTAAAAAAAAATGGCCATATTTAACAGTTTTACATCATATGGTTGTACAAAACAAAGTACATAATGCTGGGATGCTGTCAGCAAAGTTGGTTGTAATAAGGCAAATGGTGTTGAGAAGTTTTAATTTACAGATGAATGGCAGAGGCAGCACATTGCCATTAGCTCATTTCACCTTATGGACTTAAAATCAAAGTTTAAACCATCTGCTTTTGCAGAACCTGTTGAAATGTAGGTTTTCTATTGGTAGTCAACAATAATAAAAACTAATGGTAATTATGTTATACATAGTGGGTCGCATTCTGGTGACACTACAATCCATAATGTGATCAAACGTTGTAATTGACTTTATGATAAAGTTTTCCTGTAATAATTTATCCTTCTTGGCTGTTACCTGTGCCAGCCATGTCTCAACATTTGGGGCCATTTACATAACATGCTGAGAATTAGAAGGGTGGAATAGATGATACAGTGAAACTTATATAGACCAAAATTCCAAGGGACGAAGTAAACTTTTTGGGTTATAGTAGCTTTCAGTTTACTTTGGTTTTCATACTTTATCTCAGATAAGATGCAATTGGTTGTGTACAATTATAACATAATGTGATTCAATTAGTGCTTACTTTATATTTTATTAATATAATCTTGTTTCTGTTGACAGTTGTGATACATTTATTTACACTAATTTTTTTTACCTTGTACATTTTTGTACAATAAAAAAAATCACTTGCCCCGACTTGAAAACCATTTGGCAATGGGGTTTTTTTTTTTTGTTACGTGACTAGGCTCATGCAAAGTAACAAAGAAAAGAGTGAAGCCAACAAGCTTTGTAAATTTAACAGAATAATTTATTTCCCTATAAAACAAGGTAAAAATATGAAAAAGGACTTACGGTTTGTGAATCTAATCCAAAAATCAATCCTAGAATTTAAAAATATAAGCCCTATCATTAAAAAGTTCTAAATGAATCAAAGTTTGAATCCCGACAAAGTTCCAAGATGAATTTTACGAATGAAGAATAATATTCCGGCTTTAGAATTCCGAATAATTTCCAATAAATGTCTTTGTCCAAGAATTTTGATGAAGAAGAGCACTTGTATGTTTTCCAGAGTGAATAAATTATTTTAAATAAAAAAGATAACTCCAACTGGTCACAACACAAAATACTTCTGAGCTCCGAAGGTATTAATTTATGACTGACTCAAAAACATTAAAAACATCAGTTTTAACCCTCAATTTTAGATCACATGGTGGAGTCACGTGGTTGCTTAATCTGAACAACGCAGTAAAGTAATATGTCAATTAGCACATAGGCTATTTACAGGTTCGATTGTACCAAACGAAATTCAATAATAAAATAAAAAAATTTTTAAAAAAAAAACATTTACAACAGAAATGACACAAGCCAAGAATGACCTTGATTACAACCAATGATTTTCACTCTGTTTGCAAATTCGGAACCAAGGTCAGGAACTATGTCAGCTAAAAATATAGTGTAGCAACAAATTGCGTGTTTATCAGGTCAAAACAGAAAACTGAATTTTCTAGAAAAAAAGTCAAATCCAGTGAATAAAGTTATCATTACAACAAAGTAATGAAATAAAATTAAAGAGAATTTAAAACTAACACACAAGTAATTAAATTACATATACATAACACTTTTGTTTTCTTTTCTTATTTTGACACACCCTGTCTCAGCCAAAAAATCAAATTGGTCTCTTATACTTGTGATACTCCTCATGCACCCTCATTCACACTTTGCTGTAGAAAGGCTCACAACTAGAGAATCTCTAAAAATTTCACAATTTATGCATACTCGTGCAATTTTGAATACTGGCTTACATCTCTGTTCTTGCAGTCTCAGACCATATGCTTTCAAGATGATGTACAATCTGTGTGGATGAGTATCTGGGGGCCTTGGAATGATTTTTATTTTCTGAGCATTGCAAAAATCTTGATGTTTTTATATCAAAGATGAAAGTAGAAATGAAAATGGAGAGGCATTCATCTTTTATTTTATAATTAAGTAAACCAGTAAAGCTGTCAGTTTCAAGTTTTCTAGTTACCTTGTGTGATTGTACTTGGGATGAGTGACAATTAAAGAAAACATTCATTCCAAATCGATAGAATCAATGGCTACCAAGTCTTGGAATTAAATGGATTACAATACATTGTAATTATCTCAGTTTATTTCATATGAAAGTCATAGTGTTGATGTCTTTATAAGTTGCTAATCCTCTTACTAAGCTTAATTTTCAAACATTTGTTTATGTACTGATTAATATATTTAACCAGTGATGCATTATAGAATCAACATGAGTAAGGAACAGTTCATTATTATTCATGCATTACAAGTGAGCACTACTGTTAATTGTGTGGCAAGCAATGAAATAATCAGAGGAGAATTGTACTGTTCCCCATTCATGTCACATATTTTGCTGTATGCACAAAATGTATAGCTTTCAGTACAGTTAGGCAAATAGTCTTCATTTAATGGAGGGACCTACAACTGGAATCACAGCAGGGGAATGAGTATTAATAATTTTGCAGTTTGTTTCAAGAACTTCAAACTGAAAATACATTTCATTGGTGGGATTTCTTTCAATGCTAATGAAATAACTTTTTTTGTTCTACAGTCCTGATGGGCATCTCATTTAGAACACAGTAGATGCCTGATTTAGATTTAGAAGGATACCAGGTGTCTTTGGCTGTCCAATTTAATTTTTTTTAACACTGGACACTTCAGATAATTGCTTGAAAGCTGAAACTTCACAAAGACTAATGACTAATATTGAAGAGGCATCAAATTGTAGACTTTGCCTTCCTCCATGCTGTTTGAGTATGGTTGGAAATATCAAAAAGAATTCTGAAGTTTATATGTTTATTTGTTTTTTTATGCAAATTACTTGTAAAATAAACTATGTCAATGATACCTCATTATTAATACAACCTTGAAAAAAAAAAGAATCTGGGGGATTGCCTTGAAATTTCTTGAATTTTATAAATGGTATAACCTTGAAAATTCCTTAACTTGTTGAAAACCTGTAATTTTTCCCATAATTCTTTGAATTTATCTGAGGTAATACACTTTTAAACATTAAAGCTGAAGAAAATATATCACTTTTTAAATTAAGAATTTGTTTGCCAGGACCTTTACCAAGAAGTTTGATGTTGAAAAGAATATATTAAACAACGTTGTCAAAGCTGAAGGGTTCTCTGGGTGACCAAGTGGTCTTAGACACTCATCTTTACAGGTCACTGACATTTTACATCTGTCCATGTGGGTTCAAGTCTCAAGCTCTGCCAACGTGAACATGTGAGAAAGCTTGCTAGTAGCTTTTTGTGGGTCAGTGGTTCTTTTGGGGGTTTTCCTGGATTCATCCTACATGAAATATACTGGCTGCTATGTATAGAATATTATGTGCTGAAAAATGGCAATAATACCATAACAACAACAAAGATAAAGAAAAGATTCTGCATAATTGAAAAAAAATGGAATGAATGTAGAAAGAAAATAGTACACCTAGATGTTTGTAGCCAGGTATGAATGGCAAGGTGTTCAATAATGTTACTAGTAACATTCCAATTAAAGGCGAAAGAAAATGCATGAATTTCAAGAGTTAAAATGTGATACGTCGAATATACTGTAAATAACTAGTGGTTGCACAGATTTCAAGTCAAATACAATATCAGATGTATATCTTTTGTGGAGAATCTGCTGATGTCATGTATGAAGTTGTTGAGGATTGAAGGAGTTTATTTTAAATGACATTAACAACACTTTGGATCGCATTTATTCCATAACATTGTGTCAGTTTCAAATTAAAACTTTAAATGTGTCAGAATTACTTACGACTTTCTTTACTTTATATGACATTTATTATTAATCATATGAGTATATCTCTAGAAAGGTCGCCCCTCTTATAAGGTCACTTACCTACTGCAGTAGGGGTAAAGCCTAATTAATAATTTAAGCTTATTTTATCATATAGTTCAACATACTATATATTATAAAGCCAGACAGCATACAACAGTTGTTGATACAGGATCAAAGGTTACATTGGCTTTTTAATAAAAGCTCACAACAAAGAACTTGCAAAGATTTCATTTGGTGAGGTATACTTTTATTGTCTAGTAAAGTACAAAATAGCAAAGTAAGCTGTTTATGAAACAAATGCAAAGAACACTGAACATTTTGGTCAGAGAAGAAATTTGCTTTTTATGACGTGCGTATGAACCCTTTTAATGAAAGAAAAAATTATGAGCGTAAACACATCACTGAATCATGGATATTCAGTAAGAAAATCAATATTTGCTTATCCATGTTTCCTTAGTGGGTGGTGACACCTAAAACCAAACTCAGCAGTCAGCCATGCTCAACATGGATTACAAGAGCATTGCTGGAAGCATTTTGTAAAATAAACAAACAAGGCAAGATTTACACTATCAGTAATGAATTAGTTTAAAAGGAAACAATTTCAAATCTTCTAAATTGCCTGAAATTCAAATGAGCACAAGATAAGCATCATTATTTCTGTTCACCATCATTCAAGTGCTCTTGAAAAGATAAAGCAATTGGCAAATAAACAGGTCATTGATCACATATCAGAATTTCATTCTAGTGTTTTCTGCACAGGATTACTTTGAAAAACCAATTAACAAAACTGAATCAACTATTTGCAGGAATAGTCCTCAGGTCTTTGAACTCCTGTCCAGGTATTTGAAAGGTGGATGTATGAGATTATTATTGTGAATAGTTCACTGGCAATCAAATTTGTTGATATCGTCCACACATTAAATTGATCAAGTAAATGAGTGTTGCTGCCCTTTTTTAACTTTAGTCCATCTTCAGCACTAATTTTGGAAATGACAAGTACTTTACCATATTAGACAGAAAATTTAACTAGGGCCCTGGTTCATAAATGAGCACATGGAAGAAACAACCACACAGCTGTTATTCAGAATTAACAGCACATGGGTAAGATCATGGATGTGGATTCCTGGAACCCTAAGTCACCCATTCCTAAGTTGCACAGAAAAACAATTTATTATATGCATCCATCAATGATAATAACAAAGAACACAATTTGTAAATTTTAAATTAAAAAAGATTATGTATTTCACATGCCAAAGGTCTACTTGTATTTCAGCTCAAGTATTCTTATCTTTTTGTTTTTAAAATTTGTTTTGCACTTTTCACATTTTCAATTTTATGGGCAGTAAATGTGAACCAAATAGGCTATATTTAGTAAAGTTCTTATGTTGTTATGAATAAAATCAATAATTTATTTCATATCACATGGTACATTAGATTGACTGTAGCAAGACTTTGAAGTATTTTCATTTGATGAACATTGGAGGACATACCTTCAAAGGGAAACTTGCAGCTTTAAAAATGTGTAAAAATACAATAGTATTGTCACAATTTTAACTCCTGCATTTTTAAAAATTGCAAAAAAAAATCTTAAAACAAACCATTATGCAACATGTAGTTGTCATGAAATTGCTTAAAAATCTGGTATCTAACTAGTTTTAATATTATGAACTTCCAGGTGGCCAGTGGTCTCAAGAATGATGAGAAGCTCCAGCACTGTCCAAGGTGTGGACATCCAGCCAAAATTCTTCCAGTTCAGGATCGTGGCCTGTGTCAGAGTGAGGTTTGCAGCTTTGACTACTGCATAAAATGTTTGGCAGAATTTCACAATTCACAGCAATGCAAATCATTGACTGGGAAAAAAAATCGAACTGATGCAACTATAGGTAGCAAAAAAAGCAGGAAGAACTTGAAGAGGTTGTGATTAAAATGTGAAGCTAACATTTCTGAAGATTTGTGCCAAGTGAAGGACATTGTCCAGTTTTCACCATTCTAGAGCAAATGATGGAATGGTCTTGCTAAATGCCATAGAGGCTTCAGAGAGTGACTTGGTCAAAAGTCTTTATGACCTTGTTCAGTTGGTTGTGTTGTAACTCAAGTTACAATAGAGAAATAGAAGTCATAGTGTACAATTTTTCCACAGAGACTATGCCAGAGTCCAAACAAGCCCAGAAGGAGGATTGTCAAAAGAAAATGGTTTCTACTTGTATTGGTCAGATTCTTCTCAGTGCATTAACATCACTTGTGTCCAAATGAAATAAGAGAGACCAGCATTTGACTAATGCTCATATTCCATTCTGAAACAAATGAAGCTCTCAAGTTCTAGGAACATTATAAATGGGTTCCTTTTTGACTAAAGTGGTACAAGGGATATGGGCAGACTTCACTTATGAACAAGACTTGCTTATGATCGAGAGAAAAAAATGTAATGTTCAAATCTTTCCTTGTGTTTCACTACACGCATGCTGTACTGAGTGCCAAATTCTTCATACTCCCAAAATAAGTTTGAATATGATTTTTATTTGGTGAAATGTTTATTATCACAACTTTACAAATGTGGTGTATCAGCTAGGATGTGCCCTTGCAAAATTTTCATTCAATAGACCTTAGGTAAAAAAAAAATTTAAAAATTTTTCTGCACCAAAATGACTCCAAATATGAACAAGGTGTGCCTTTTACCTTAAAATCTTAAAGAAATGTGCTAAGCAATCATTTCACGTCGGAATTGCTTAATTGTTTTTGTGACTGAACAAATTACATCAATTGATCTTTTCCAATTGCACTAGTTGCTCTGCTCAGACTGTAAATTTCCTTCTGGTTCTTCTAAATCTTTATATGGCAAAATGGTAATTGTCCAGAAAATGATTGCATACTCACCGTATCTTATAATAGTTCTTGGTTGATTAATTAAAATTAACACTTTTTGTGCTGCCAAATTGTAATAGTCTCAATGAAAATAAGAACCAAATTGATAGAACACACTGAGGTAATTTCCACTCATTTCATTAACAATTTCCATGGAAAGAAAAATTAGTAGATTCAGCAGCTTTCATAAGCAAATGCTTCCATTCGCATGCTCTGACTTTGCTATGAAGTAGATATGGACCAATGGATAATTGATTCACTTTCATGCTCAGATCTTGAAAGTAGTTAAATATCAATAGATATGACATGGAAATGAGCTTGTTAAACCCACAAAAGCTGAGACAAAGGTCAGAAGGTGGAACGTTTGTCGAAGATTTGGATTCCATTATAATGGATCTAAGGATTTTTTTTATCTTATCCTCAAGAACTTGCTAGAAACTGTAAATATTCCAAAGACAAATGAACATAATGTGAGAGGGCATAAAACTGTAGACTTTATTTAAACCTGGCTGAAACATTTACTGAAGACAATTTCATTTGTTATTTTCAAACTGTAACTATTTATAAACCTATGGAAGATAATGAAAAGTATGCAAAACTTTACTGCTATCTGTCATTAATGGTCACAATTTTCTGATTACATCAGATTTCCTCTAGTATATGTAAGTTAGAAATCATATGACTAATATAACAACTTTTATTTTAAGTAACTAGCAAACACTTAATCATGTATATATGTGTCATTTTTGGCACTATCAACACTCGTGTGTTAGACCTTATTGAAAGTCAAGTATATCTACATCAGTTGCTGTATTCAACTGCAAAATTGGGAGAATATTACTGTATCATTTGAGATACCAACCATTCCTATTTTGGCACTATCTTAACTTTTTGTAACCTCAAACTATGCCATTAAGGTTACCTTCAACTTCTGTCCATTTTTCTGTCCAGATGAAGTTTTTAAGTTTTGAACCACAACTTGAACAATGGCATATCAGGACTGAAACACATATATTCTGTCTTTTTTTGTGTACCAAAGAACTAGTACTAAAAATATAATTATAACATATTAACTAATGAATCACATAAGTTTGGCACCCTGATTCACCTGAGAAAGTTCAAGTAAAATGCAAATTAGCCAGTGAGGATTATATCGGCACCTTATTAAAAAAGCATGTGACTGAAATTCAAAAGGGGATGCGACCCAAGGCATCAACACTAGAGCAGCACATACCTTTGAACATGCTGAAGTATTTTCTTGACTGACTTCAGCATGTCACAATTCCTGAAAGTTTACTGCAGGAAGCTCGTTACAGTTAAAAGCACATCAGTCAGAAAAGGTTGCTGTTTAAGATAAATTTTATGCTAAAAAATTTAAATATTCTTATTGTTTAAATTCCAAAATTATTATAGCTATTCCTTTTTTGTGCATAGGCTGAGGTTGGCATTGATTCAACTAAAGTTTGTTCCCTGAAATATTAGCAGTTACAGTCGGGCCTGCATAGACAAAAGTCTGAATTATAACACAATTCACAAACAAGACTTCACATTCCCAGGGACACTTGTTTTGCCTAAATATGTATCTACTGTACTTAAATTAAGTGTGTACAATTTTGAAAACTAAGAAGCAAGGACTTGCACTACAGTGGCATTTGATCTTGCAGAGAATTACTAGATATAATATGCATGCTCTGCTGAATAAACAAATATACATCAAGAAAGTTCAAATTTGCATGCCATAAGGTTGGGTTGCCTTTTTGCCATTGTTAAGTTCTGCGTTCAAAAACCTGATGACTTCAAAGAATTTTTTACCACTGACATGAGCATGTTACTGATAAAAAAAAATTTACCTTGTATATTGTATGCCCATCTGCAGAGTGAATATTGTTTGGTTTAATAACAACTGGTATGTTTTTTCTTTAAATGACACTTTCAAACTTGTCCCCATCATCATTGCAGAAATGGGAGCTAAGTGTCTTTCTCAAGGCATACTAGGCAGTTGGCCAGGGCAGCCTGGGTGGGTATTGAACTCACAACCATAGAATTATGAGCCTGTCACAAGACCATCTGAGTTACTATGGTTGCCAGCATAGCATGTAGAAACCAGATCTGCCCTTTTGTAGTGTCCCATTTGATCGGCATCTGTATACAACTTGACATGATTGCAGGGATCCGGGCTTTCCGGTTCATTTTAGGGTGGCAGTCCTGGATCAAATTGCAGTTGGTCTGAAGGGTGCATGTTACAGTTAGACACCAATGTTATTGACTGGGTGGTGCACTGATTCCTGGACAGCAGAAATGTAGTAGGAAATTATTGCCTTATCATCAGTTTATACTGTTTTGTAGTCTATAAAGTCTTCCTGATAAAATCAGGTTAAATTTTGCTTAAATTTTTTTTCTGCATTATCACTTTCAAAAATACATTAACAAATGTTTTAAAAATAAATATGATACTGATGAAATAACAATATGCATGCTATTAAAAATGTTTACAAACTTTTGGATATTCTAGTTTTAAGTTTTGAAGAATTGTAAATATACACTGAGGATATTTGCTCAGATTAAGTGAATTAGAATAATGGATATATTTTCATTGAGTAAGTGAATGCATTAGCCTTTCACCAATTAGGTGATTTATATTTTATTCACTCAGATGTCACAAATTTTGTTTTTATTTTTATGCTCAGATATATTGGCTGACAATGTTATAACATATTGAAGTAGCTATTTCTTACAATATCAAATGTGATAATGTCAGTGATTTACTGTTTATATTCTGCTGTGTCTTGTGCGTATTTGCACAGAAAATATCAGTGGTAGCTTAATTTTCTTTCCTAATTTAAGGCGAGAAAAGTACATAGCAACAATTGAAGAAACAAAAATAAGCAAGAAGTGAGATTTGAACAAGTTACTCCTGCATGACAGGTGGTCATGCTTACCACTAGACCAAGTGACAAAATAGCATTAAGTAAAAAAGAACTATTTGCACCTCCTTTTGAGACATTATGAGACTTCTAGCCAGCACATGTATCAAGTCACAAACAGTATTTGGGAAATCGATTTTTTCTTAGAAATACCTTTCCTTTGAAGAATCTTGAGTCCAGCATATATATTATCTACTTTCTCTTTGAATTTAACAATTAGGATGTATAAGAGGTGTTCCAATTCTGTACTCATCACAGTTTTAACAACATAAATAGCTATTTCTGATCATGTGTGACTTTTTGTTACCTTTATCTTCTCAAGAATTTTTCCTATTTTTGTCATAAAACAGAATTTCATTATCATCCTTAAAGTTTATACTTAAACTTCGGTTACAAAGTTTAGTTCAGGTACCCATTAGACTGTCTTTATTTTGTTATGCACACCTATAGGGAGGAACATATCCTGTTATGACATCTATCCATGCATCTATTTCTTATTTCATTTCTGCACAATTCACAATCTACCATGGCCAGACTTTCTGAATAGGTTACATTTGGTGTCAGGAAGAAGCCTAATTAGTACTGATTTTGGGATCCAAAGACCAAGGTCCCTGACTGAAAGTTAACTTTCCATATCATACATATATGACTTTTTTATCTTCATAATCAGGGATCAGTATTACCACTTTAGTAATATTACATTTTGAATGACCTGATTCATATAGAACTTGACATATGATTTTGGCTATTTAACAACTACAAAGTCCTTAACATTCATTTCATCAAGAGAGAATATCACTCTTGAAATCAAAGAGAAACAAGAATGGTTGCTGTGGTAGTTCTTAGTCACATTAACTTGTGTCCTATGAGCAGGGGTGACTATACAGATCTGTACATTCACTTCTGCCATAAGTGTTGAGACATCTGGAATATGTGCTTCATGAAAGGTTCTTTTTTTGTCATGATGCAGTATATTATACCGTCGAGAAAAAAATTTGCAGTATCTGTTACATATCACTGTACTGATATATCCCTACTATCAGTGGCACAGATGCTGGTACAAGGTGGTCTTTATAGTGTAGGAAACCAAAGCACCTGAGGAAATAAACAAGTAGTTTAGAGATCAGACAACTCAGGACAACAATGGTGTAAAAAAAAAAGTTCTTACAGCTGCACTAACTTGGTTCCAATCATATTTCCTGGGGTAGACCCTCAATTCTTGCTTGTGCAAAGATTGGGCTGCTCTTATTAATTAGAGAACAAATTAAGAACAAAATCAGTAATCTCAAAGCACAATGGCATCTTTCTAGATATGCAACATATTTGCAATTTTACACAAAGAACTTGCTTAAGACAAAACAAATGTTTAAGTGCATTCCAATTATGCAGAACAATTTACATTAAAACCTTCATACCAAAGTTGTCAGTGTATTGCCCCTGCATTATGAGGTTCATATTTAAGTGATACATTCACTCCAAATAACTTCTGATTACAGGAAAGGTTCAGAATGCTCTGTGGATGTTTGAAATAATATTTCTTGATTACTGTGAGAACACTACCTCAAAGAACCATATAATGTGCCCTTAAAAGTCTAGATGATTAAATTTATTGTTGTACACACTTCATCACAGAGACTCAAACAAACACATTATGCAACATTAAACCAGAACAAATATTGCAGATCTGAATACAAATATCATGACTAGCAGGTACTTTTTTGTGTCCTTTGACATGAAGGTGAAAGGGGATGCAAATTGTGCAATGTTAAACTTATGCTGTTACACTGAATGCTTGTAAAAGACATCCAAACTGGAGTCTTCTCTTGCCAATGACCTTCTTGATGGTGACAGATTGGGTAGTGAAGGCAAACGCTAATGTCAAGTGAACTGAAATACAATGGAACTTAACAAAACAATGAGAAGATGAAGACTTTTGCCTCCTGTCCCACAAACACCAGCAAATTTAGGCGAAGATCATTTGCTTGGCAAAAGTAGCAGGAAAGACTGGACTTATGTATACACAGTAAAAGCAAATATGAAAAAAATTAACAATAAAGAGAACAGCAGAATACAACTTAATGAAATAGACCTAGAGAAAGTTGAACAGTTCCCCTATCTAGGGAGTAATCTACCAATGGAGGGACCAACCAAGACATCTGCAACAGAATTTGGAAAGCCAGACAAGCATTTAACACTCTGAAAGAGATTTGGAGGTCATCTACTCACTAAATAGAACAAGATTGAACTGTTCAACACAAGTGTGAAGTTTTTCCTGCCAATTGGCTCAGAGACCTGGAGGTGACTAAAACATCCTCCAACAAACTGCAGTCTTTGTGAACAGCTGCATCCTGAACGACCAATGGCCAGAGAGGATATGTAACACCCACTTTTGGAAAGCCACCAGCCAGCTACCTGTTCACCAACAAATCTCTGAAAGGAAATAAGAGTGGATGAGGTATACGCTAAGAAAGCCACCTAACACTATCACTAAGAAAGTCTAGGATGGAACCCCCAAAGCAAGGTAAGATTGGCAGACCAAAGAAGACTTGGCACAGGTCTGCTAAGGAGGAGAGAGGAGTAGTCAAGGCCTTATGTTCCCATTGTGCAGAGTGGCATAAGAAGGTCTACAAAGGCAAACTTAATTTCTAGATGACATTAACTTGCCTGGTATCATAAGTGTTTTGTAATGTTCACAAGGTATCCCATCAAAATTTAAAAACTACAGTTATTTCTGAACTAAGGCATAAAATAACCAATTTATGAAACTTTTATCTAGAACTCTGAAGAACAAAAAAAACAAAAATTTTTATAGAGATGGTTAAAGGAAAGTTGTTAGTGTTAAAATCTGTTACGTGGGCAACTATTTAATCCAGAAGCGACCTATGTAGCAAGTTTGGGTTATTGTAATGAAGCAAACTGACTTGAATTATAATAGTATAGATTCAGTCTGCTTGTCCTTTATATCCCAAGTTGGCAAGTTAATATTGTATGGTTCTATTCTGATGGTTCTTTAGAAGTTATTGTAAATGACGGTCCGTCTTTACTAACCTTGGGTTGTTGATCCAGTTGTTTCCAAATTGACCTTGTGAATACATTCAGTACCTATCTAAGACAGTGCATTGAGTGAGTGTTCTTTTGTGATTGCATGAGTTACTGATCACAGCGAGTGAAATCAAATAACTTGCGAATTTGTTTCACGATCGCAAATTTCAACACTTCTGGTGTTTGTTAAAAATGATCATTTCTGATTAGGTAGTAAAGATTGCAGACTGCTTGCAATAACTGAAAATGAAGAGTTTAGTGATGGAAGTGCTCCAAAGAGCATAGCAATTTTACATTTAAAAAAACACACATACTAACACAATTTTTAGGAAGAATTTTACTTGGCTTAAAGTTTCAATCAAGATGTATCAGTATATCTTAGAAGTCATCACAACAAAGTAAATAGGTAAAGAGTCTGGAACTATTTTATTGGATTCTTAAAACAAATATCTGCTGAGCTGATTAGCATAGCAGTAATATATAAAACTATAGTGGATCACCAGATAGAAGAGACGTTTGACAGCAGCAATGGTGTAGAATGACATGACCCATTAGGCATTTGATATGGTGACTTCACTGAAGCCAACATGCTTGGACTGGAAAGAAAACTTGTCTATTGTCAAATTGCTAACAGATCATGGTCTATACAGTCTCTTGTTCTGGGGTTGTTACGTGTCTAGGCTCGTACAAAAAGTAACAAGAACAGAGTGAAGACAACAAGCGTTGTAAAATTTAACAAATAATTTATTTCCCTAGAAAAACGAGATAAAAATGAGAAAAAGGAGTTACGGCTTATGAATCAAATCCAAAATTAATCCAAGAACTAAAAAATAGAAGCCTTATCATTGAAAAGTCCTAAATGAATCACATTTCAAATCCAGATGAAATTCATGATGGAAGGCGATGACGTCTTCGATAGTCAGTGTTGTACCGATGTGTCAACAGTTTTTTGTTGAATCACAGAAAATAATATTCCAGTTTGTAATTCCGAATAAATTTTGATAAATGTCTTTGTCCAAGTATTCTGTATGAGCACTAGTATTTTCCAGGGAAAGAATCACTAATTCCATAAAATTAGAAAAATTCAACTCAAACTGGTCACAACAAAACACCTTTAAGTGTCGAATATTGAAAGCCCAACTGGCTAGTTCTTCTCAAGAAAACGGTTATACAATAAGTTATGACGCAAAAGAGAATCCCGTATGAGGGTCAAGTGGTCACCTTCTAGAACAACGTATAATATGTTTTACAAGCTAATTATCATGCACTCTAAGTATGGCCTTGATTCTACTGAATGAATTTACTCTTAGAATGAATAAAACATTTTTTTTTAAGAAAGTTGTTTACTAGAACACTATCTAATTTCTGAATCAACATCAGAAACTAGATACAATGTTTCAACTACTGGTTGTTTATCAGGTCAAACAGAACTGAACTGAATTTCTAAAAAAAAATATCAAATCCAGTAGACAAAGTTATCATTACAATAACATGCTATGGAATAAAATAAAATAAAATAAATTTAAAACTAACAAACAAGTAATGAAATTACATATACATAACAGGGGTTTAACACCATGTTGCATCTTAAGATAGGATATATATGGCGGCTAGTATAAGTGGTGGAGGAAGAACCTGGCACAACCCCGATAACAACTACTGACCCACAAGAAGCTCCTGGCAGTTCTCTCATAATCCACCTTGGCCGAGCCAGACTCAAACTGGACAGAGGTGAGATGGCAGTGGTCCGGAAAGGTGAGCGATTTTGACCACATGGCCTGCAGTCTGTTGTCTACTTGCTAACAAATCATGGAAAAGATACAGCTGAACGTCAAATACCTTGGTCCCACACATGACTATAACACACACACACACACACACACACACACAGCAGCAGCAGCAGCATTAAACCAGAACAAATATTGCAAATTTGAATACCAAATATCATGACTGTAAAAGGTAGCTCTTGGTGTCCTTTGACATGAAGGTGAAAGGGGATTCAAACAGCTGAACATTTATTCCAGCAAATTTGATAAAGACAATCCTTTGTTTATTATGTAGTTCTCATCTGCCTAATTTTTATGAAGAACAAGACATGCGATATACAGTGGATATTTAAAGACGAACATTATTTCTGAAAACCCAGTGGATAAATTGGATGAGTGGTTAGATTTACTTCTCAGTGTGAAACAAGGAACCTATACACTGTCTTTAGTTAATAACATGAAAAATAAAGCAATTCATTTAAACAAGTTAGCTTCCACTGGTAGCCATTCTGAGATATCTATGAATAATTGTGTGCAAGTATACTTCTTTGTTCTGCATATTTTTAAACCTCTATATAAGCTACAAGTGTCTAAAATGGACATACATTTTTAGTAGCACCATTAATTTAAACACAAGATTCACTGTAACTAGTATTTCTTCCCTTGATAGTGCTATTAACATTTAAAGGTACCACCGCATGTAATCAGAAAAAGTTTCCAAGTTATCTTATATACAAGTGAACATCCACTCTTTTGCACGAGGTAGCAACTATTGACTTTGGAAAACCAAACTTAGGTCATTTGGTCCCATGATCACAGAAATATCTCTTGCATACTTCACTTTAAGGGACAAAATCTTGCCCTTTGACATTTTAAGTCATCAAGGGTGACTGCACATAGGGGCAAGATCTGCTTGAATGGTATGTAGTAATTTTTTTTTTTTTTTTTTTTTTTTATAAACATAGTTATATAGTGCTTAATGAGAGGATGGAGATGAAAACTCTATGGTAGAGCCAATGTAGGTTGTCTGCCAAGCCATTATAACCTGTCAGAATGAAAAACGTCAAAAGAAGTATAGATCAAAGGGATAAAATATACTTACCCAAGTCTCTCTACCTTGGATGAGACAAACAGCAAATTCATATAAGTCCAACATGAAATACATTCCTTTTTATTGTTCATTTTGGTTAAGACAGATTGACATTGCAGCATTGTGGCGTAAGATGATTGCCAATTTTAATGAACCATGCCAAAACTCCAGAGACAGACAACACTCCAAGGGCGCTGTTCGCATGGTCTCCCGAGACTGAGCTGCCAATGATGATGAATAATTGTTAACTGCCACTCAAAACATTATACCAGAAATGTTCAGATTACTTGACAACTGATTTTAAAATGGTTACATATCCAACATGAACAAATGTCCATATAATTTGGAATGTTTGAGATCAGAATATCACATTCAATACATCTTATGGGTGGATCTAATTATGCCTATAGCTGATCTGTTAGGCATATGTATGGTTGTGTGCACTTAAAATATCTTAAGATGTTATTTCTATCATGAATTTGCTTATGTATGGTAATATGTTTTAATTTAGTACTTTGACAAACTGCAGTATTGTAGCATCAGCTGATATCACATTCCAATGATTTGTTTACACGTTTGGGGATTGGAATTTCACAGTTTTGATGTTGAATCTATTGATACCTATAGTGATATGTGAGGTACCTTTTTTGCTGTATTTGCTTGAAAAGTCCAAATGTTATTTCCTAAAATAATTAGCTTACTTTTGGTAATATCTTTGAATTTATTACAGTCACTTAACTTCCCTCTTGTCGATGCACCAATGATCAAACCTCACCATCGCCACATTGCTTTAAACTTTATGATAGCTAGTGTACCTTATTATCAATTTAACCTGAAACCTTGTATATTTCCGGGATGAATAGTCACTTTAACACATGACCATAACTCACATTTCTGAGTGTCACTTTATCAGGTTTAGTTTTTCTTTCCTGTGCTTACACCCTTAATGTCATTTTCATTTTGAAATCTTCATATCTATCACATTTTAACTTCATTTACCCACAGCTTACAAATCTATTACATTAAGTGAAATACATGATATTTTTTCAGATATAAACTGGTATCTGGAACAAGGTGAAAGAGTTGGATTAATTTGGAAGCTCACCAGTAGTCACAGTGGTGATACCAGGGTCTCATTCAGTCGTGTCCAATGTGCCCACCATAAGTTACCAGGATTAGTTCATACTCTCACACTGATATATAGCACTTCAAAGACATGGCTGAGGTCTTTATGAGAGAGATCAGCACCATTTTTCAGTAAGGCAGAGCTTCCATGGAGCAGTATTTTCCTATTACGTTGTGGCCTTTCGTGTTTATTGATATTAATATGCAATGCATTTTTGCTATAAAACATGGTACTACTCCCAACAAAATAGGAAACTTGAGTGCGCTGTTATTGTTACTAGCAACTGACCGAGTACTTGACACAATAAACGTGGAACATTGCACTTACCATTGTTTCTTTTGTGTGTACACCCATATAAGAGTGTACATTTGAACAGGCATATTGCAATTTGCTACAAAATCACTGTGAGCTATCTTGCTTCACTACCCCTGGACAAAAGTTGTAAGTTGTACAGAGCCAACCTACCACTTGTTTTAAATACCATTAATTAGTCAACCTTGCTGTCAAAAATTTGTCAGTTTGAAATTTCATGTTGGATATCAATATAGTTTTAAACTAAATTTATGTGGTTATTTAAAATTCTGTTATAATTTAATTTATCAATGATTTTATATTTCAAACATTTTCAGATAGAAATTATGTTGTTATACAGATCACTTTATTTGCATTGAAAAACTCTTATAATTAAGGAAGATGTAAAAATTTTGGTTTTGGTGTCTCGTGAGCACTTGACCAAAAAACTTGCACCCTGTGCAACACCATTACATACTTTCTAACAGGTGTCACACATTGTTTGCTATGAAGTTCAAACAGATTTCTTGAGTCAAGTTAAAATAGATATGGCATGCAAATGCAAAATATTGACTAAAATTATTGATAAATTAAGTTGGCCTGACAGGACACAGGCACAGGAGTCTATCGTTTTATCAGTAAAATACTTTAAAAATGCGTGACAACACTATATTATTGTACAGAAACATATTTCGTACTGTCACAAACTTTCGTTGTATTTTGATGATCAAACATTTGACCCTTGTGACTCACGTCACACACACACACACACACACACACACACACAAATATCTATCTACAAATATATATATATATATATATATATATATATATATATATATATATATATATATATATATAATACTGGAAAATAATTTGCTGGATCACCTATGACAAAAGCGTCACACTGAGGTAATGTTTTGAAGGTACTTTTGATTGCTAGTGTCTTCGATTTAGTATAGGATTAAATGATCGTCGATGGGTATTGCTGTGTAAATTTGACATAATCACTCACAAAGTCAGTAAAGCCTGAAGGAATTTATGTAAACTTCTTCGGCAAAAGGGTGAGTGTTAGAGTGCAGGAAGGTCTGTGCAATTACATTGTTTTAACTTCTAATGGTCGATTTTATTCTGTGGCTTGTCATTTTTAATCGGAAATCACAGGAGTGGGTGGGTGGGATCTTGTTATTGTTATTATGAGGGTGTAAGGCATTGATATAGATAAAACTTCACATCTAATGATCTGGAAACAGGGAACCAAAAGTAGTCCGCAGAATTTATCGACGTGCAAAAAAAATAATTACAGATCAGTATCACGTCACCATTTACATCCAATCAAAACATAGAAAACGCAGTCATTTCATAAAAATTGGAATTATTAGGATTTGCACACTGGAAAGTTAAGTGCTGACAAACAGATATAAGGGAAAAAAAATAGACCCGAGTCCTTGTGCTCCGACAATTAATTTCGGGTTTGCACACGCAGATTGGTCACCAAGAAAGGGCGATAACAAGTTCGATGTACATCTGACACAAAGTTTTCTTTTTCACGGGATTTTGGAGTGAAACAGGAGTGAGTCATGATTAAAGGTATAAGAAATGGAACTGTATTAGAACCAAAACCATATTATCCAACATACTGATAATGTGTAGATTTTATTACCTGTAATGTGTTGAACAAAACATCCAAGAGTTTAAACAAACTGAAAAAAGGACTTGGAATTTCTGTAAAATTTTGGCAAGAGGAGTCATATCTGAAGTAAGTGTCCAC
>JAECUM010014194.1:0-31778 GCA_016617855.1 Megalonaias nervosa | reverse complement strand
TGGACACCAACTTTTGGTGTCTACAATGTAAAATGTGTCCATAACGAAGGTCTATTCTTTAGATTGGTGTCCACAACGCAGTAAATCCGAGTACACACACACACACACACACACACACACACACACACACACATAGTTCGTCTTTGAGTTGGAATGTGAAATGCATAATCACGTGCAAAAGAAGTCGAGATTGTAAACTTGTTTGTTGCGTTAAGTAGTACGATAATAGCGATTTGTATCTTTTTACTGGTGTCTGTTAAAGCCTCCTACCTCAATGACTTTGTCCTCATATCACGCGCACATGCCCACACGTAAGCGCTACCCACATGTGCCCTTGCAAGAGGAAAGTGACATCAGGTAGAAGACTTCATCCTAGAACTGTAATGAACAAAACGACTATTATCTTATTAGAACGTACACGGTCCACAAATTGCACGGTTCACGACCACAAATTAGTACACATATGATCTGCAATAATGCTCGCGTGGACCTAGTCATTGAACATGAGTATGGAATGTATCACAGACACGTTCTTTTAACATGAGTGTAGTTTGTTCTTTTGCACGGACCGATCAATACTTGCGGTGTTTGCAGACCGCTCAATATTTACATACAGACTTGGTACTTTTTGTATAGTGGGACTGGCTCTTGTATGTGTTAAATTCTGTTTCTCGCGTTGCATTCAATTATCAAGGGAAAAATATACTTAACCAAGAAATTAATTATTTTCGAGAACCAATATCTCAAAGCAGAATTATACATTTCGTATTCTTATAAAAGAGCCAGCCAAAATAGGCAATCACCGGTGTGAAAACTACTCAGATTATTCTCTGGCTGAAGTGCTAGCAAATATCTGAGAGACCTATACGTTATTATTCCAAGACTATGTGTGGTTACCATTACACGGGTCATGAATATGTATATAATAAGCCAGGGAATAGTAATTAAAATGGCGTAGCTTTCACATTAGCTTAATATATGGTGTTGCGCGCGTATTTATTTTTCCATCAATCTCTTAACTTCAAGTATGTGGGGTTTTTTTAAGATACATGTTAAGTGTATGCGCTGGCAGAGTTAGTTACAGCGTAATACTGCTGATCAGAACATTGCCGATTCCAGTAACACTGGCGGAAAATAGTATTTATCTTAATAATTAAGAAACGTTGAAGCTCGAGCTGGTTATACGTGAAATATGAAACATAGTTTGGTGATGTAATGTCAAAGTCAATTACAAGTACGAGGCACACATAATTCTTTGAGACGTACTTAGAGTTAATAACCTATGGGCCTTTTAGGCGTGAAAAGTCATTGTTTGATATTATGCAAGGAAACTTCAACCTGTTGACGTTAGCCGTGTCGCCATTGAGTGATCTTAGCGACCAAGAAATTAAATACATAACCAGTGATAATGAATATAGCGAGGATCACAATAAGAGTTGGCTATCTCGGAGTATCAATTCGGTCCTAGATTGTAAATACACGAATGGACCATACCTGGTCAGTAGCACGACGTTATGAACTTTTTTACTCCCCCGGGGGATATATATACCGAAAGACATCGTTTCCAAGGGTGTCTTACGGCAGTGGTTGTGAAACCATCGTGTATGGAGACATTCTTCTGCTGATTAGCTTCAGAAAGTTTTGATCCAATTGTGCGTGTGGTTTCCTTATTTATTGCTTGTATGACTGATGGAAATTGTGTTACCCACTCGCGTGACTGCTTTGAGATCAGGGTCAATAATTCTTGCGCGTACTGTTGTCGGAATAACCATTATACAAGTGGGCTGTTAAGTCGCTCCGCAATAGTCTGGTTGTGACGTATATTAACTTGTCCAACACGAATCCGCATCTTATGTTTTGTTAACAAAAGCAATCGCTGTGTGAAATTCTTTGAGTGAATCCTCTTGAAACAACCGTTGCCTTGTTAGCGATGATGGCACTAGCATCGTTTAGCGTTTAGCGTAGTTCTATCTGGACTGTTTGAATGCATCCCGCAAATAACTCGTTCGTGCTTTTGTCAGAAAGTGGTCGAGAAGGTAAATGGGATCTTGTTGGATCTTTCACGGACGCGCACGAGCTTGAATCAATCAATAAAGAGATTCGACGGTGGATTTCCTTGGCTACCAAGCGCGTTTCTAACATTTTTATACGAGAACATGACCCTAAACTTGATATCCAGCTCTGCCATCTCAATCGAATCTTCAACGCATTGTTCGGTTGAGTTGAGAACAATTCTTGGTTTACCTGAAGATATTATAAGATCTCCGTTGACCAGCAAATATTGCGTGCAGGAATGACGGTACCAGTTACAACATCTATCCAGACATTGTCAGAATTACAGCCACGATCAGGTTAATCTGACCTTGACGATGTCAATGGCAATTATGAAGCGTCAGCATTGACAACGCAAGCGTTGCAGTGTTTAATATTGTCTGGGTTTACCCCTACTTAGGCACCGTGTGATCTAATATCGATTACTAACACACCCGTGTAACTTCTATTCATCAATCCACGGTTGATGAACCTTCGCTTTATCCATGTAGATCAGGACATGCACAAGCTGGATCTGCGCGGTGATACCTCGAAGATGCAACTCTACATTACAGATCTCCCTAATATTTAATAAAATGACGATCGTGTGTAGACGTTTAAGACTCGTGCGTTTCGTTACCGCGAGAAAAGCTGTTTACATGACATATTACGAACTGGCCGCGGTGACGTTGTCCAGGCGTTGTTCACAGGCGCACCAAAGGTGCTCGTGGACTTGTCCTCGAGCGATGTACCGGTCGGTAAACAGATTACAATGCGAGTTGATGATAGCATCAGAAACGTTTCTGCTGATCAGTTTAAATCAGCTTGCATTGCAGGCGGTTCAATCGATTCGGTATCAATTACGACGATTAGTCACTCACGCACCACCTAAAGCAGTTCTCTTTCATCAACAGCAACAATGCCAGACCCAGTCAATAAAATTATCAATGAAGCCTCTCAACAACCTATAGCCGATTCAACAATTGCAAATATGGTAATGGGGCGTGGATTACAGTTTTCTCGGAAAAGGTATCAGACGAAACCATAAATGTATAAACGAAGGACAGATTCAAGATTTATCCAATCTTGCGTTCGACAGGGACGCTTCTGTGTTGCTAGACAGAAGCGTTCGGGATTATCAACATAACGTGTACGATGCTAAAGTGCCAGCCGTGCAAGAACCAATAGAACTAACTGTTGGTTCAGGACACATTTCGGTATTTTCTTCCTTGAGAAGGATTCTTGGAAGTCCAAGGAAAGCGACAACAATACTGCATACGGCCTTGACGACAAAGTCTAATTTGTCAACAACAGCACCATGGCGTTGTTTAACAATGAGCGATATCTCACAGATGGGAGAGAAATAAAAGTATGTCTTGGATAAAGTTGACATTGCTACAACAATTCTCGGACTCACAAGATACAGCGACGATTTTGCCACTTCCTGTGGATGATGTTCATCAAAGACACAAACAACCATGCAGAGCATATCCCGTATATCTTCAATCTACTTAACGCAAGCTGGATTCTTTGACCCACAACCTACTGATGTCCCTCTAAACCTGTTTGCAATAACAACCCCACACTGTTTGACCCCAAAACCAGCATTAAACATTGGCTATACAGCGCGACGAAACCAGGTTAACTTTCGCAGGGAGTTTTCCTGCAAGATTTTACTCTCACGAATATTTGGATTCTGCAGAGATATTCGTAAGGTTATTTTCGAGGCCAAACCGTACATTGACGTTAATCCATAAGAACCACGCTAATGATACAGTTTGGCGTGATGAGACTGCCCCTGCTAATGGTAAAGTTGATTTATCCAAACTTACGTTTTTGATGCCTTCAATGAGTTCCTTAGTAGCCACAGAAAAAGTTTGAAAGCATTTATCGGGTCTGGCGGAACATCTACGATGTCATTTCTCACGATGAAAATCACTGTTCGATAATTCTTAAGGTAAATAAGTACCCAACACACAACATCACGTGTTTACAGAATTTCAACTTCTGGCACATATAAACACCAAAACGATTAGTTCGTTGGTATTTCTACTGGCAGTAAAACTGAAGTCTCGATGAGGCTAAACGGTCATCAAGAACCCATCCAACACATTCTGCTCGACTTTCAACAGAGTCATGTCGCGCGTGTTTAGCATCAGCAGTTGAAAAACATGTACCAAGACCAAGACATTTTGACAAGGGTTTGCAAATTTCCCTGCATGACATCACCGTGGTGTTCAAGATTTATTACGTTTCTCTCGAGCATCTAGACCTGGTTAAGGAGTCCAAGGTAGACATGTACTTTGAAGCACGTGTACGACAACCGGGTAATACTGAATATAGATGTAAGTAGTGTAGTGGGGTAGTATAGCGACAATGAGAAAATACATTACGGACCCCCCACCCCCCACCCTGGGCTCATATAGCGACACGATTTATAGCGACAAAAAATCACCCTGGGCTCATATAGCGACAATGGGAATTTTGTATAGCGACTAGCACACTCTGGGCCTGTATAGCGACAAGAGGAATGGAACAGGTATGATGACGTCACGGTACTGGACACTTGCAACAATGTAGCAAGTACCGTGACGTCATGTCACCTGTGTCATTTCTAGACAAAGTGTGATGCATTTGCGTTCGTGTCAGTGAATAGTAGAGTATGTTTTAAATTTTTTTTAGGCAAGAAAGAATAAATCTTTTCGAGGCAATGGAGTGGCCCTGTTTGTTATGTTAACACCATTCCGTTAACATGGAGGGCATCGCATAGGTCTTCTTCTCTTTCTCAAACTTCGTCTAACCTCTGGTCCATAAATCAGAACTCGCTTCAGACAGCCTTGTCTTTCCACATAGGTCCTTCTTTTCCAAAGGCTTGTCTCGGTGATCCTAACGATTCTCCATGATGATCTCACATACATGGGTAAGTCCGTACGGAACAGCATCGATGATACGAGGGTAGACGATTCAGCGTTGGTCCACATCTTTGTGACGAGGAACAGGTGAAGGGAATGAAGTGAACCGCGTTTATTTATAGTGGAAGAGCGGATTGAAACGGATTGAAATTGTTCACCAATCCCAACATGCGTTACAAAATTCAGTCACTTCACGGAGTATGTCTTCCAATCCGAAGAGAGCTACCTGTGACGTCACATTCCCTATATAGGTGCGCTAGCGTCTGTGCGCAGTGAATCGATGCGACATTATTTTGTGAAACATGACTGAAACAAAGAAGACGATGAATTGGGGTGCACCGGCTTTGGAGACGAAAAGCGATGGCATAGCAGCATCTACCAAAGTTAACACAGCGCTACTTTCAGAAGAGGTTGATTTCAACTGGGGTTTAGTAGATTTTTTCTCTTCTTCGCAAGAATTTGTTCCGGTACTAGTACCTTCGCCACTTTCTCCTTCTTTACCACACGTCGAGGATTTTAAACAAAGACAGAAAGAAGAATTGGAGAAATTTTTAGAGCAGCAGAAAGAGGCAGAACAAGCATTTCTCCTTGAACAGCAACAGCGAGAAGAAGAAGAGGCAAGAAGGAAACAACAGGAAGAAGAAGCAGTAGAGAAGAAACAAGGTCTAGGAGAGAAGGAGAACAGTGAACCTCAATCGGTAACGGTACTCTTTGACATTTTGACCGAGTTAAGAAGTCTGAAACAAATGTATCAGACTTCTTTATTACGACCAAGAGAAAAAGACCTTCCCAAGCCAAACAGCCCAGCCCTGTTACTACACCAGAGATACCATCCCTAGTGATTTCTACCCAATCATTAAAAGGAGCAAGTCCACAAGTAGGCCTTGGCCGTGGCAAAGGCTTAAGGCAGTTAAAGCGGATTGCTTCTCGTTTCTGAGTTTGTTCTAAGAAAAAAAAAACAAACACCCAATTAAAACTCAAAATCCCTTGTTTAACCCTATGATGTACGTGTTGTGAGTGCATGAGTGTAGACCCTTATTATTCTAAACAATCAAAACCAAGAGACACTTACGTTTTTTTCAGTCTGGTCTATTCTGGTACAAATATTTACAATTCAATGTCACAACATAACACAACACTTTTAAAAAGTTCATAGACTTCTTCTGTGTCTTTTTCTTTACTCTCTCTGTTTTTTCAATTTCTTCACTTTCACAGCTTTTTCCTCCTCCTCTTCTTCCTCACTTTTTTCTCTTCTTCTTTTCTTTTTCTGTCTTCTCTTTCTGAAGGTGTCGGGGTTCTTCCTTTGCCGAGGGCACCTCTTTTTCTTTCTCCTCCTTCTGCTCCTGTTCTTTCTTAGGACACTCTGAAGACAAATGTCCTTTCTCTTTTACAATGATAACAGGTATCCTGACTTTTGTTTCTTTTGACAACGTCCTTGCTTCTTTGACGGTCTGGACATTCTGTAGCCCAATGCCCTTTCTTCTGACAGATATAGCAAGTGTCTTGACTTTTATCTCGAAAGGAGGGAGAGCAGTCCGTCGGCTTGTCTGAAGAAAACTTTCGTATGACACCTCTCAAAGCTCTAATCAGAAGTTCGATCTGTGTGGGTTCTTCCATCGTGCTGATCGGCTTGAGATTGAAATGAATACAGAGAGCGAAGTCACCAGTCCTTTATATATGCACTAAGCCTAACATGGATATATAGGGGTCCATGGCGTTTCAAATGTAGTCATTTGACTTTTTGTAGTCAGGATGAAACGATCGCATCATTTCGTAAAGAAAGGAGAAGAAAGTAAGAGGCAGAAACGTGATTTATCGCCTCGCACAGTAGCTGAAGTCTTCGCTCAAATTCACGCCAGCGATTTTGAAGATGAGTGAGCCAGAATCTAAGCCCAGAGAGTCTACACTCAGTCAAAATCCATCACCTCCAGTAAACCCTGAAAAGTACTACCACATTCGACAGACGGACAAACGTTCCTCCAGAAAATGTAGAACTACGGCCTACACGTACGCGGTGAAGTTTAAAGATTTCAAGTCCGACGTACCGTTGGAGAAAGCAGAAGGGTTCATCATTTATGTGTGGGATTCTTTGTTAACCACACTGAAACAGCAACGTGAAGCCAAAGAAGACGATCGCTTGAGACTTTCCATTCATCACGACAGTTTGAAGTCCCCGTTTGGATCGAGTTTAGCAGTCCAGCAGAATTGACACCTTCCAAAGTCATGGACAAGATTCAACACGTACAACAATCCAATGACAAGTTTCACATCACCGACGGAAAAGCGACACTGTTCATGACCCACGTGTCTCTTCCCCAAGGGGACAGGACATGGCAAAAAAAAAAGGTGCTCTTGGTAGACAATCTTCGCAGCATCAAGTGCAGCCTCGTTCAAATTAACAACACTCAAGACAAGATGTGATTAGCCCGTGTCATCGTGGTGGGACGAACGTATGCCGACAAGAATGACACGACAGAATGGAAAAGAGCCTGGAAAACTATTCAACGATCGGACCGAGCCAAACAACGAAGAGAAGCAGAACTCCTGTTACAGCAAGCGGGGATATCCAAAGACACACCCTGTGGCATTCCTGAAATGCAAAAGCTGCAAGACGTCTTGGCTCCACGCTACACCTTGAAAGTACACCCTCAAGAAGTGCGCGTATCTCTGTTGTTTCGAGGCAAAAATTTCAAAGACGGAAAATACATCCACGTCTATCATTACGATGAACATTTCGATGCCATTACCAGTATCACTGCATTCCTGGGATACAGTTATTACTGTGAGAAATGTGACTATGGCTATAACAATCGTGAGCAACACAAGCATTGCGGATCGAAATGTGAGGGATGTTTAGCCTCTAAGCCCTGTCTGGACGAAGGACAATAACGAGTGCATTGCCCAGCTTGTCAGCGCACGTTTGTCAGTCCTACCTGTTACCAACAACATCTAAAGACGCAAGGTTCACAGCAGATAAGTGCTTGTCAGCTCCTGAAATTGTGCCCTACTTGTGGACAAGGCATACGTACCAATAATGCCAAGTCGCACGTCTGTTCAGGAAAGAAGCGATGTCACATTTGTCACCACATCGTGAACTTGGAACACCAATTCTACATTCAGAAATACCAATCCAAATATGAAGAAGAAAGTAATGACCAGAAGAAAGGGAATTTCATCTTTTTCGATTTCGAATGAAGGCAAGAGACTGGCATTCACATTCCTAATTTCTGCGTGGCTCACCGAGCGTGCGAGAAGTGCATCCAAGAGCGTATCTTTACTCATTGCCCTCACTGTAGCAAGATTCCTGGAGGACGTGAAAAAATCTTTCGGGGATCGAACACGCTAGCCGATTTTGCCGAATGGATTTTAAACCCCATCGACGACACGTGGAGCCAAGAAGACATTGAACAGTATGGAGATTGTCATCGGTATGCCACGGTGATGGCTCACAATTTCTCGGGATACGATGGTCAGTTTCTGTTGAGATACTGTACGGAACAAGGTACCGAACGTCCTAAAGTGACTTTGAACGGAGCCAAAATCATTTCCATGCAAGTGGGACAAGTGCAGTTTAAAGATTCGATGAGTTACTTGGCCATGCCTTTGAGTCGCATGCCTAAAACGATTGGAATGACAGAAATGATCAAAGGCAATTTTCCACACTTTTCCAATACCGAAGCCAATCAACACACCGTTCTACCCCATTTGCCTGAGGCTCACTACTACGACCCCGACAACATGCGTACCGAACAACGAGAAGCTTTCTACGCTTGGTACCACACTCACGCCTCGGACCCTTTCGACTTTCAGGAAGAAATGTTAAAATATTGTCGTTCCGACGTGGACATTTTACGCCGTTGCCGTGAAAAATTTCGATAACTGTTCATGGAACACAGAGGGATCGATAATTTGAAAGAAGCCTGCACCATTGCAAAAGCGTGTTCCTTAGTGTACCAGCAACGATTCATGCCCGAAAACACTCTGGCTGTCATCAGTCCTCAAACAACCAATTTTGTCAAACGTCAATACTCGGTCAAAGCCCTACGCTGGTTAGATTACTTGTGTGACAAGGAAGACAAATGGATCCAATATGCTCGCAACGGAGGAGGCGAAAAGACCATCGGAAGGTATTCAGTGGATGGCTGGGACTTATAAAACCCTAAGATCGTGTACGAGTTTAACGGGTGCTTATTTCACGGATGTCCCATCTGCTACCCTCAACGTAACACTAAAAATCAGTTTTTACAACGGACCATGGAAGACTTGTAGCAGGTCACTTGTCAGCAACGCTTGAAGTTAGAAGAGCATGGATACCGAGTGGTAGAAATGTGGGAACACGAGTACGATCAGCGATTGAAAACCGATCCCGAGTTTCAGGGTATCATGGAAAGTTACAAGCTGGTGGACACACTGAACCCAAGGGACAGTTTGTACGGAGGACGGACGAATGCCACCTGTTTGCTGTACGACGCCGACGAAGAGAAAGGAGAAGAAATCAAATACTTGGACGTGTGCTCGCTGTATCCGTACGTGTGCAAATATTGTCACTTTCCTGCAGGCACCCACAATTGCTGAAGGAACACATCGACCCGGAAAACATTCGCCAATACGAAGGATTGATCAAGTGTAAAGTCTTGCCTCCCACGTACTTGTACCATCCCGTTTTACCTCACCATTGCCAAGGAAAACTGATGTTTCCCTTGTGCCGTACTTGTGCCGAAACGTGCAACGAAGACCGACCTTGTCAGCACATTCAGGAAGAACGCGCCTTGACAGGAACGTGGGTCAGCGTGGAATTGTTCAAAGCTCTGGACTTGGGATACCAACTGTTAGAAGTGTACGAAATTTACCACTTTCCCAAAACAGAAAAATACCACAAGGGCGACGAGACTCAACAAGGCATTTTTGCAAACTACGTGATTGCCTTTTTGAAACTGAAACAAGAAGCTAACGGCTATCCTTCCCGCTGCCACACTCCCGAAGACCAAAAAAAATTCAAAGACAAATACTGGGAGCAGGAAGGGTTCACTTTAGACCATGTGGAGAAAACCGAAGGAAGGCGATCGTTTGTCAGAGTGATGCTAAATTGTTTGTGGTACAAAATGGCACAACGACCGTGTTTACCCAAGACAGATTATTTGACAGAACCTTCCCGTTACTTTCAGATGATTTACGACAAGACCAAATACATGAAACACGTGGACGTCCTTCGTGAGGACTTGATCTTAGTCAATTACGAAGAAGAACTGGACTTTGTAGAAGCCGACGAATTTGGAAATGTCATCATTGCGGATTACGTGACAGCCCATGCTCGCTTAAAACTGTACGAAGCTTTAGAACTGTTAGGAGATCGTGTGCTGTATTTTGACACGGACAGTTGCATCTACATCGATCGCCTGGATCAACGTCACCCTGACATCGAAGGAAACCGATTAGGAGCCTGGACGGACGAGCATCCCGACGACAAGATTCTAAGATTTGCAAGTGGCGGTCCCAAAAATCACGGCTACGAATACCGGACAAACAAGGAGAAGTACACACGGAGTGTAAAATGAAAGGATTTACTCACAGTTATCGCACCAGTCGACTGGTGAACGTTGGCGTCTTGAAAGAAGCATTGCAGTCTGGAGAGGATGGAAATTTTAAAGTGACCACCCACGAACCGCACAAGATTGTACGTTTACCCACACACCAAATCGTCAGTCGATCCTTGGAAAAAGTCTATCAAATCGTGTGCCAGAAGCGAGTACGGCTTCCCAATCACTTCACTGTACCGTACGGTCACGCTGGTATAAAAACAAATGGTTCCAAGACGATAGTCACCAACGAGAAGGATGACTTCGACACAGGAAGAATCGAGTGAGAAACCCACAGAGAACTCCAAGTTAAAACCATACCTTTTTCCTGTTTTTCTTGCTTGACTATTGAAGTTGTGCCAGTCGATTGGAAACGTTTCAAAAATTTCCCACGGATAGGGAAGGATTACCTACTGCGAATGTTTTAGCTAGAACAGGGTTTGTCTACTTGCGACCTGAGACTGGATTGGGTCCAACGTCAGTCCCCCATCCAACAGACACCCTAACCATCCTCTTTTAGATACTCCTCTGACTTCCAGTGACTCCTGGGACACTAGAACTGTGGAATTATGAACAACCAATTTTATTTAACGTTACCCAGTGATAGTTCCCTGGAGGTGTTTCCCAATAACACTTTGTGCTGTTACACGGCCAGATTACCTCAGGGCATCCAAATGGATCACGAAGCCCATTGGGAAGTGGGTTTAGTGGAAATAATTTCCCCTACACAAATCAAAAACAGAATCGAAAATCAAAACACTTTTACGGTACAAGTTCATGACAAGCAAGTGCAACAAGCCTTGGATGAAAGCATCAATGTAGCTGACACTATGAAATCACAAGACCCCAAAACTAAACGAACCATTTATCGGTTGAAAATTTCCTCAGGCTATTATTTTAGTGGTCAACATTTGGTGAACACTCTTGCTGACAGGTTCATTAACGTCTTTGGTAAAGTCTTGCAGAAAACCAGAAAAAGTGTCACGATCGATTACCACAAAATATCTCGTCGCCTACTCATCAAATTTTCTGAGGACAAAGTATTCGCCATTACATTTTGTCCTGAATTGTATGACATTTTGGGTGGAGACCCTAAGTTGATCAAGATTGCAAGCGAAATACCATCCGTGACCAGTAACTCGGATTTTGCGAAATATTTTCGATTCCCTGTAGAAATGAACCAAGGACTGAATTTGATTTTTGGGGTACTCCGATGTGGCGGAGTACAACGTGGTGGGACACACCTCCGTACCGTTACTGCGTGTCATTCCTTTCAAAGTGGATTTTGCCACGGCTGCTGACGAGGAAGGTGGAAACACCTATCACGTTCACCGCGAATTTGTACATCCTCACTATTTGCCCGTCAGTAAGTCGTATTTCGACACTGTCATTATTACTATAAATGGAGATCTGGGACAAAATATTTTATTCACCAAAGGGAAAATCACAGTGAAACTACATTTTCGAAAACGATTACCCTAATGTTTTGTCAGTCATGTGTCCTGTGTACCAAGGAGTCACTCGACAACGAGGACATGGTTTAGGAGATATGCTCAAATCAGCCTTTCGTACAGTGGCTCCCGTTTTGAAAGCGATGGTGACACGGGGATTGCACGCCTTGAAAGATGCCGCGTTGACGCACGGCAAAGAATTTCTCCAAAATGTCATCATTGACAAACAAAACCCCAAAGAAGCTTTCTTGAGAGCAGGCAAAAATGCCTTGCTTCAAACGGGTAAAGACATTTTGGGCCAGCGAGAAACTCCTATAACTGCCCTGGGCAATGAAGAGTCAGACATTCCTGCTTCCCTGACGCCACAGCAAGGACAAGGCAGAAAAAGACGACGAAAACACCCCATCAGAGGACTTCACACCCCTAGAGCTAGAAAGTCTAAGAAAAGAAAAACCGTCCGAGAGTTAGACGTTTTTGATTATTAAATCAGAGAAAATGATGCACCGAGAGTCTTGCGCTTGTTCCAAGTCGGAACTGGATCTGTTTGCCATGCCACCCACTATGATGACGATGCAAGAATCCCAATGGGTCGAATTTCATCCCGTTTCCTCTTTGACAGATTCCGCTCCCATCGAGTTTGAAATCAAAGGACAACCCGAAGATTACATCGATCTGAATAGCAGTTACTTGTACCTGAAACTGAAAGTGATCAAAACCGACAACACCAATCCGGGAGCCGATGCCATAGTAGCAATTTCATGCATTCCTTGTTCAGCGAAGTGGATTTGTACTTGAATAACAAACTGGTCAGCAGCAGTATGGATACTTACTCTTACCGAGCGTACCTAGAACATTTCTTGACGTAAGGAAACGAGGCCAAGAACGCTCATCTGGATGCTTGCGTGGTATGGAAACCTGACACCGCAGGTGATGACACGTTTAACGACACAGCCCTGACAGCCGATGACAATCCTCACAATGTGAGCTTTAACAACCGTCGAAGGAAAATTCTGCAAGGTCGTAATTTAGAACTGATGGATCGTTTGCATTTGGACATGTGGATGCAAGACAAGTATTTGCTGAACGGAGTGGATATTCGCCTGAGACTCAATCGCAGCAGTGTCGCTTTCCATTTGATGGCTCATGCCAACGAATACAAAACCATCATCCAAGAAGCCAGACTTTACGTGCGTCGCGTAGAAGTGTTACCTAAAGCGGGAAACGACATCAGTCACACATTGAGCAGATCGACCGCCAAGTATCCGATACGACGTGTAGAAGTGAAAACATTCACCATTGTTGCTGGACTCCGATCCAAGATCGAAGATCATCTGTTCCAAGGACAGTTACCCAAACGTTTAATCGTTGGTTTCCTCAGTAATGAAGCCCTCAACGGAGCCCACGATCAAAATCCTTTCCAGTTTAAGCACTACAGAGTGTCCAAGATCGAATTCAGTCGCGATGGCAAGACCTTGTGTACCAGACCCTTCGAACCTAACTTTGCCCAGAAAAATTACTTGAGATCGTACTTGTCCATGTACGAGGCTACGGGGCAACTAGGAACTAACACCAGTCACGGCATTTGGTACGAAGATTATGTCGGAGGTTACACTTTGTGGGCCTTTGATTTCACTCCAAACCAAAGCAGCGACGAGGGACATTTCCACCTATAAAATCCGGTCAACTGCGTGTGGAACTTCAGTTTGCAGAAGCTCTCACCGAGACGGTCAACGTCATCTTGTATGCTGAATTCGATAATACCATCGAAATCAACAGTTTGAGAGAAGTCATTCTAGACTATTAGAAACAATGGAAGACTCCTATCCCTCATTGAACGGTAGAGAATCTTTGGAAATGGAATGGGAGGATAGCGTGAAAACAGAACCCCAAGACCAAGACAAAGAGGAGGAGGTAGTAGTCAAGTCCAGATGGCCAGAACAAGAACAACATTTAGTGTCCTGTTTTGCTAAACAGCTGGCGGATAAAATTACAGAATTGACCAAGAGAGATTGTTATGGATGTCGAAACGATCATCCCAGTCAAATTCAACACGATAAATGTTTGATGATGAGTCAAGAAGAAAAATTGGACGAGTATCTGGACGACGCTTGGAGTCTCATCTCAGAAGAAGCAGTGTTGCATGAGTGGTATAAAGGCTTGCGTGATCATTCCTGTCCACCATTGACTACTCTAGAGATCTATCGCATCGAATCTCTCTTAGCCCAGAGTTGGGAGACAAGGCGAAGAAACGGCTACTTGACAGATCATTTCAAACAAAAAGTCAGAATTGAACTGATGACTTATCATTACCTGTGGAAAAAAAAACAACACAACAAAAAATGGATACCTGGGAACTTTATTACCTTTTGAACAATAGTTCGTATACTGCTTCTTGGAATCCTGTCGTGTACGCTAAAGATGAACTACCTCATCGCAAACCTCAAGACCATCAAGCTTATGTCATTAACACGGACGAAAGTCATCTTCCAGGAACTCACTGGGTTGCCGTCTACTTCCCTCAAGAGAATTGTGTGGAATATTTTGATTCGTATGAATTACCCCCTTTGGAAGACGATATCATTGACTTTATGAGAAGAAATGCCCAGACGACACGATACAATAATGTGAAATTACAAGGCACAGATTCCATGGTGTGTGGACAATATTGTGTGTATTTTCTTCATCAACGCAGTCTTGGATATACTTTAGAACATTTAGTGATTTATTTTGATCGTCACTCTTCTAGAAACGATGAGAAAGTAGATCGATGGTTTTGTGACCATTAAGGCTATCTTTTGTCTTTAGCTAGGAAACGTAGTGTACATCAATGGCCTCATGACTTTCATCAATGGAAATCTCACATGATTTCACAACGTTGTCAACCTTGTCAAAAATAATTTGTTTTATGTTACTTGTTACTTGTTAATGGTTAGTAGTTGATTGTTGGTTGAATAAAAAAATGTTGTGTTTTGAAAAAAAATGTGTCTGTTGTCTGTTGTCAAAAAGCACTGTGAATATATGCTCTTTGACTTCTCTCTATCCCTCACCATGACATTTCGCTATCATAACGTTCCGACACTAAAACCGAGTAGGGATCTTTTCTATCGCGTCCGCGTTTGAACCATATAAAGCGGGTTGGTCTCCAGTCTGGTCATCCATGGTTGACTCGTCTACCTATGAACATGCCTTCCAGACTAGCCAAGCTGAACGAAGCTTACGTCAATTTACATCGTGTCAGGCTAAACCTGATACCGAAGCCTGAAGAGATAGAGAATGTCAGGATGTTATCCATAGCCCAAGACCTGATAGAAGAGGTCTTTAGAGAGGAAATCAAGAAAGAACAAGAAGAATGGACAGAGAAGTACAGACTTCAGAAGCAGAGAGAACAGCAACAACAACAGCAGCAACAGCAGCAGCAGCAAGAACCAGACAGAGGTTTTGTCGACTGCCATGTGGACACCAAAGAGTTCTCCTCTTTCCGCAGAAGCAGACCGTATACTTTAACTCATGCATCTTATTCCATTTGTACATTTACCTATTCGATTTAAATTATTTATTTATTTATTTCATTACCTTATTAAAAAAATTTTAAAAAACAATTAAAAAAAAACAAAAATAAAAATTATTATAAATAATAATTATTTAATTAAAATAGTACTGTATTCTTAAAAAAAAAATAAGGGGGGGGGGGAATCAACACTGACCCACGGACATCTTAGACAGAAGAACCCACAGCATAGGGATTAAAGAAGTTACAAACCAGGGAAGAGGACAGAACAGTTAATAGAAAAGGAGCAGGGAGGGTGAACAGACTATTTTGCTGGAGACCTTATTTATGAAAAATAAAGCTTCCTACGAAAATGAAATCTCAAGGTCAAATAACGTTAAACCAAAACCTCTGTCAGGCCATGAGATTTCTCTAATTGGATTAGCTCATTTTGTTACATCATCACTGACGCGCGTTTTTATTTTATGGTGTGTTTCGTTTACGTGTTGGTCACTCAACGCTGGTCGTTCACCCTCTCTGCTGCTATAATTAAATCATTGTTATATCAAATAATGGAATCTCATACATCTAAACTAGCTCGTGAGCGACTAGAGGCAATTAAAAAATATCTACCCGTCCGTAATTCTGTCAAGCAACAACTACAAGCGCGTCAGGAGTCTCAGGTGAAATTTTCAGAAGGTGCAGAACAATTATTTAAACCGATTGTCGAACCAACAACGAAAATTGTTACAGCAACTGAGGCAACACAGAAAGCTCTTGAAACATTACCTGTTGATATTGCTGGCAGTATTCAAGCAGCTCAACCACCACCTAAACCACCAAGAATCAGAACTATCATCACAGATAAATTTACGCTGGAAGGTATTGCTGCTATCAAGGACAAAGACCAATTACTTGATTTTGCCGCGTTTGGACATCATGAAAGAAAAAAATATGTAAAACCAGAATATGTTAAATCTCTAAAATCTGCCGATTGGATCAAGGATGTATATCGCATCGCTATTGGTATTCCGGAAATCAGATCTGAGGAAGATATTAATAATTTTAATAAATTTGACAGTATGGTATATGAGCATATCGAAAAATCTAAACAAAAAAGTAAACGACTATTAACATCACCACAACGATCACCACGACTACTACCACCACTACCACAACAGTCATCGCCATCACCACAACGATTACAACAAATACAACGAATACAACAAGAGCTACAACAACGAGAACAACAACAAGAACAACAATTTCAAAAAATAATGAAACAATTGCAATCACCACGACAACCAGTCAAAGCAACATGTGAGGAAGAATATCAAGATCCCCCCGGTGCAACTGGAAGCGGTCTTACTACTCGAGGAAGTGGTCTTATTACTTGTCCTAATAACGTCCTTGCCGATGTTGAAAGACTAGAAATTCTCATTGGAGGAAAACGAGCTGGTAATAATTCCCCAGAAATCATTAATGAAGCAGCTGATATTTGTAAACGATTATTTACAGGCGGTATCATGGATATTAATGTGTATCGGTCTCTCATTAATGAAATCGCCGATGATTACCACAGTGATTGAGTATGTAATTAGATGCAATGACTATAATAAGATGATCATACATAATACTCAACGTGGACCAACCATGGTCAGGGTAATAAATTCACGATTACCAGTATACAAAACGACCTACGGAGATGGACTAGGTGATGTTGTTCAAGGTCTATTTAGAAGGATAGCCCCAAAAGCAATACCGCTTGCAAAGCAACTGGGAATGAAAGCTATTGACATTGTTCGTGAAAAAGATATTGGCGCTGTTGGTGATGTTGCTAGCAAAGCATTCTCGGCAATCAGGGATAGACTAGCACGATTAATACGACGAAAACCTCAGCCACCAGTGAAACTGGCCAGCACTGAAGTCATGCCCGCAAATGTCAGTAAAATAATAAATCAAGCTGCTAATCAAAAACTAGCAGAATTAGCTGGTGTACCAATGTCAGAAAAAGAAAAAAAATATAACCGCTAGTCTGATAGCTGGAAGCGGTCTTCGTGTTAGACGAACACGATAATAATAAAGATGTTCAAACGTATATCTGATCCCGCATTTGACATGGACGCACCAGTACTCAAAGATGACTCTGTGCGCGATTATCAGTATTATTCTTATGACGCACGACAGCCAGATCAGCGTGGAAGAATTGAGCTGCAAGTTCAGGATACAAGCAGATATTTTTTACCCGCTGAAGCATTCATTGAAGCATTAGGTGAAATTTTAAATATTATTAGTCCTGCAGCACCAGTAGCATATGGAGCTGATGTTAGTGTTGGTTTTGTAAATAATGGTATTATGGCGTTATTTGACAGCGCTACGTACATGATTGACGGAAAAAATATTGAAATATGCCAGAACGACGTTGACGTTGCCACGACGATGCTTGGCCTTGCAAGGTATAGCGATGATTATTCAAGATCAGCTGGTCCATCAATGATGTTTGCAAAGGATACAACTGATCATCCAGAAACCAGTAATGTAACTATAGGCAACGTAAGAGCTGCATGAGGAGCTGCTGATGCTCCTGCAGTATTATCAATGAATGTAAATTTTAACTTAGGATTTGCAGCACGTAAGTCAATGTTAAAAGGTGGAAGAAGAACATTTTCTTGCACAATTCCACTGTCACATATATTTGGATTTTGCAGGAATGTCAGAAAAGTTATTTTCGGAGCTAAACATACAGTTGTACTTGTACGAAAAGCTACCGATGATGATGCAATTTGGCGCCCTCTCGGTGATGCAGGTAAAGTAATACTAACAAAACTTTCTCTGTGGATGCCAGTAATGACTCCATCGAATGCCGAAGAACAACGGTTACTCTCTTTCATGGATCAAGGTGGTAAATCAACGTTGTCGGGGCGCTGGACGCCCTTGTGCAAGTTTACAAAAGTGAAGGTGGTGGTAATTGTGTGTCTTTAGGAATTATTTGTAATTGTTCGCGTACAAATCCACGCTGAGGAGCAGTTGAATCTAATCTGTAGATTGCAGGTCTACCTGTGGACCTTACCACGCTGGAAATTTTATGTGTGGTCACACTCCAGATAGGATCAGTTGCTCTTTTTTTACCTCCTTCAAGTTCACCAGGTTCATATAAATATCTTACGGTAACATTACCTAGTACTGGTTGAGAGGAAGATTCACGTCGGCGTATTGGTATATATTTTTTGTGATCGCATTAGAAGGTTTCATAGAAGTTGCACGAGTAATTTCATTATTTAACGCAGCTATCACACTTGATAACCTTGCAACCCATTCACGAGATCTCTCCATGGACTTAAAGTCAGTGGATATTTCCTTCGCATATTGATATCCAAATAACCGCTCAGCAAGTGTTCGATTAAATCGTTCAACGATTGCCTGATCGCGATGAATTTCCGTGTGTCCTCGTCTGATTTTAACGTTATGTTTTTTCATCAACGATGATACTGCACCAAGAAATTCTTTGCCAGGATCAACCTGTAGCAACTGTGGCCATCGTAGACCACCTTGTGGTCCGGATCCTCGTTGATAAATTCGTTCAAACGCAGATGCAACTTCAGTTGCTGTCTTTGTTGACAGTGGTTCTGCTTCTTTATATCTACTTGCAACGTCAACGACAGTTAACGCGTATTTGTATGTGCGCGATTGACGTCTACCAATTTTAATGGTATCATGCGGTAAAAACAAAATATCTGCTTGATGAACTTCATTGGGAGTACTGACATCAGAATGTGCAGACTGAATTTTTTTAGGTGGTGGTAGATAAATTTGCCATATTGCCTGTCGTGCTAACCACGCTGCAGCAACAGCACGTGAGACTTTTGCTACTTCAGCAAGTTTACTAATTGCTGCTTTGCCTCTCCAATATCCTCTTGGGCTATAATAAACAGATTCCATTATAATAGTTATCTATGATTAATTACCAGCTCCTAGCACTAATTTACCTTTCATAGCAGATTTTACTAGGAAACTAACAAGTTTTTCTCTGAGAGATTTATTTTTTTATGGAATTTAATGCGTGAATCAGCTTTACATCTGCAATATGTCGTTGTTGCAAATCTTTACTTTTATACGTGACATCATGAACGTGACACGCTTGATCAATTGCGTTTATTGGATACTCTCCAGGTCTTGGTTGATCTCGTTCATCAAGTCGAATCTCAAGTCGAGTTCCAGGACCACAATAATTATATCGAGTTTCTCACCAGGATACTTTGCCCATGGAGCTCCTGGTAACGAAGCAGCGATATCACCACCTGTCTTTGTCGATGAAATAAATTTGTATTTTTTGTACCACATTTCACACACTTGCCTGTAAGTGCGTGTCTGTTATTTTTTGTTATTATTGTTGTTAATCCACTGGTATGGGTGGGTGCTCTACATCAAACACAATATAAATCCATATTATTTATTATATGGATATAATTGACTTCTCAGCGACACGAAAACAAGAGCCAGTCAAACATCATCCAGAGCTACCAAATTCCATCAGAGCAATTATACTTGGCCCATCTGGGTCTGGTAAAACGCAATTATTACTTAATCTGATAATGCGATGGCTCAAGTGGGATAAATTATATTTAGTAGCACCATCTGTAGATGATCAACGATGTTACGAAGTACTTAAAGATTTTAATGAAAATGCAAAGTCGCTGACGTGTTTTGATAAAGATAATGATGCTATTGATTTTATTACCGATATCGATGAAGCTCCATCCATAGATGATCTTGATGGATGTATCAATTATCTTGTAGTATACGATGATGTAATGGTGGACAAACAATCAAATCCAGTTCGGATATTTTCGCGAGGCCGTCACAAAAATACAGACGTGATTTATTTAACTCAGAAATACACACAAATTCCAAAAGTGATCAGAGACAACTGCAATATTTTAGTAGTGTTTAATGGAGTAGATAATTATACTTTACAAAATATTTATTATACTTGGTGTTCAGGGGACATGGACATGATTAAGTTTAAAAACTTCTTTTCAAAAGCACAAGCTGTTCCGTTCGGATTTATAACGATAGATTTACATGACCCAAGATCTAGGTATCGTATAGGTCTGGATAAAATCTTTGGTTAATTATAGCAGCAGGGAGGGTGAACGACCAGCGTTGAGTGACCAGCACGTAAACGAAACACACCATAAAATAAAAACGCGCGTCAGTGATGATGTAACAAAATGAGCTAACCCAATTTGAGAAATCTCATGGCCTGACAGAGGTTTTGGTTTAACGTTATTTGACCTTGAGATTTCATTTTCGTAGGAAGCTTTATTTTTCATAAATAAGGTCTCCAGCAAAATGGTCTGTTCACCCTCCCTGCTGCTAAAGAAGATTCAACCCAGCAGATATTGGTACCAGCCACAAATTTGCAAGAGGGGATTGAACAACATACAGAAGAAAATTTAAATATAACCGTCAAATTTGCCAGCTGTGAAAAGATGTTAAAACTATTCCATCAATTTGCCAGGCAAACAACAAAGCAAGGGACAGTCCAGGAGGCTTTACCTGCTGCTCCACAAAATCCCTTCCCTACACCCACGCACAAACACCTACGCTGGGAACATCAAACAGGTGCTACGGAAAATATACTAGCAATACCTGGGTGGAATCCTGAACTCGGCTCGCCAGTGCTGAACTAAGACTTCCTACTATGACCCTGGCATATAGGTGTGGTATTGTAACAAAGCAAGGGGCAGTCCAGGACGCATCCCACCTGCTGCCCCACCCCCGAATACACGGACAAACTAATAGGTAGGGACAGTCCAGGCGGCTGGGCCTGCTGTCCCATAACCTCAGTTCGGACAAGCATGGTATATCAAGGCAAGGGGCAGTCCAGGAAGCTCTACCTGCTGCTCCACAAACCCCCTTCCCCCCCCCACAAACACCTACGCTGGGAACATCAAACAGGTGCTAGGGAAAATATACTAGCAATACCTGGGTGGAATCCTGAACCCGGCAAACCAGTACCGATCTAAGATTTCATGCCATGACCCCGGCATATGGGTGTTGGTATCGTAACAAGGTAAGGGGCAGTCCAGGACACACCCCACCTGCTGCCCCATCCCCTGAATATACGGATAAGCTCACAGGTAAGAACAGTCCAAGCGGCTCGGCCTGCTGCCTCATAAACTCAACTCGGACAAGCATGGTACATCAAAGCAATGGGCAGTCCAGGAAGCTCTACCTGCTGCTCCGCAAACCACCCTCCCCCACATGCACACACAAACACCTACGTTGGGAACATCAAACAGGTGCTAGGAAATATACTAGTAATACCTGGGTGGGATCCTGAATTCGGCAAGCCGGTGCTGAGCTAAGATTTCCTACCATGACCCCGGCATATGGGTGTGGTATCGTAACAAGGTAAGGGACAGTCCAGGACACACCCCACCTGCTGTCCCAAAAACCCGGACAAGCACAAAAGCCCTCTCCAGGAGAGAGAGGGAATAACCAAGATCTTCATTTCATAACAGAAGATCAAAACAATCAATCATGATCCTTTCGGACGGCAGCGACTCAAAATGATACAACCAAAACTACTAAGCGGTGATAAAGTTATATAGGATGGCATACATGCAGCAGATTGACACAATTTAGACTATCAAAAGTACGCTAAGTACACAAAATTCCAACATAAACTTCTATTCAATATTCACAACTCGCTACAATTAGATGAATTGCACAGGTGGCTCACACACTCCAGGCATAGGGACATCCATAGTAACAACTGGAAACAATCTGATAAAACAGATATAGGGGTCGACAAAGCTTTCAGGGAGACTTGGGGCCTTGGAGAAGAACAGTTGGCCCTCGGCGGGGAAAAACAACATCAAGAGAGGAAACCGACTCAGACGCATCGAACAGTTGGTTTATTACTCTACATGAAGGGGCTGGCTTCGGCGTCGTCGCTTTGGGTCTCTTGGCTGCTCTCTTCCTGGTGGCTGTCGTTGCCGGTTTGGTCCTGGGGTGGTTTCGGGTCGCCGCCCTTCGGGGCTGCTTTGGGGCTTGGGTGGGTTGGGGCTTGGTGGTTGCCTGCCTTGTGGTTGGGGGCGGGGTGCTTCGGGTGGGCTGCCCTGGTGTGGTGCCCCTCCCTTTTGGGTTGTGCTTGGGGGTGGGTGGGGGTGTTTGGTGGGGTGGACCTGTTCTTAAGTGGGTTGGTGGGGCGGGGCTGGGGCCGGGGCGTGGGATTTGGTTGTTGGGTCTGTCGTTTGGGGGTGGTGGAGTGCGTCCAACTTAGTAAGAGTAACGGGTAACTGGCCCAGACCGGGGTCAGGAGTCGAAAGGCCCAGACCGGGGCCAAGTGCCCCCTTAAGGAGACTGTCGCCCAGCCTAGGGCCACATGCAGTCGCAGAAGCCAAAGAGCAATACGCGACTATAATCCGTTGATTGATTGACTGGCTACCCACGTTGACTTGTCAACACCTATCAAGATGGAAGTATTTAACCAATTAAAAGACAGTTGGTATTGGATGATGGATGGATCATACTTACTGGATAGGCTTGACAAGGAATGGAGGTTCCCAGGCAGCCAAGACTTGGTGACCAGACTGAAAGTAGCCAGTTTTGACTTACAAGGGATGATAGTGGAGGAAGCGGAGAAGTTGAGAGGCTTAATACAACTAAAATATGTAAGAGTGGGAACTTTGAAACAAGTGATTGATATTGTTATAGAAGTCAGATGTTATTTGGAAGACATATGCCATTTAACCGAGTGGCCTTCTGTCAAAATAGGTTTAGACGGAATAAAGAAAGGAGAAGAGATTATGAAAAAGGTAATGGGAGAAGAGGTGAAGAAAATCAGAGATATAGACAAAAGAGAGAAAGGAGAAGGAAAACCAAAAAAAGAAAGAGGACTTCAACAGACTGAATAAGAACTGGATGAAAATACAGCAAAAATTTAGAGCTATGGGACATCCAGACTGGATACCAGAAGAAGAAGAAAAGAAAAAGACGAAGAAAGGAATCATTGAAAAATTAAGAAGCTGGTGGAAGAACTGGAGACAATAGAAGCAAAAAACCAAAGGCCCTTTTCAGGGCCACTCCATTGCCTCGAAAAGATTTATTCTTTCTTGCCTAAAAAAATTTAAAACATACTCTACTATTCACTGACACGAACGCGAATGCATCACACTTTGTCTAGAAATGACACAGGTGACATGACGTCACGGTACTTGCTACATTGTTGCAAGTGTCCAGTACCGTGACGTCTCCCTACCTGTTCCATTCCTCTTGTCGCTATACAAGCCCAGGGTGTGCTAGTCGCTATACAAAATTCCCATTGTCGCTATATTCCCCAGGGTGTTTTTTGTCGCTATAAATCGTGTCGCTATACGAGCCCGGGGGGGGGGGGGGCCGTAATGTATTTTCCCATTGTCGCTATACTACCCCACTACATTACTGATGTATTGTTTTGATTCTCTCCGACAAGACTCTGTTGTTGCAGGGTTTGACTGGCCGATTGAAGGTTATTAATGCATCAATGGAAACTTCATGAAGTTTTCTGAAATTCATAATTGAGGTTGTAACGTCTTAAAATGTCATACCTGCGTAAACATGTCACGTTAGTAGTAAGTAAAGAGGTGGATCTTAAACCAAAAGCGGATTCTGGACCAGAAACCCCCACACCCTCCCCTAAATTATGGAGAGGTGGAAAGAGGTTTCCGAACCTTAGATTTATTTCTATTTAAACAATGAAATATTATATAATATGGGTTATTATCCATCACCAATGAGACATGTTGGATCTGACAAACAAATTTTGTAAGAGATTTGATTCAATAAAATCAGCCTCAAGTTATACTGGCATAAAACCTAAAATAATAAGCGATTGTATTAAAAAAGTTGGATATCATATGTCACCAAAATATGGGTCAGTATGGTTATTCACAACTGAAAATGACTCAATCATGTGATTTTCCAGAATGACTCACAATCATGTGATTTTTTAGAATGTTCTGGAATCAGGTATTTCCAGAAAACGCATACGTGGAATTTCCAGAATAACAGTATAAAAGGCATCAGAATTTTCTTAGTGGTCATTATGCAAGCGTATTTATATGCGAACAGGTAAGTGAAAGCATTTTTCTTGAACTTAGTGTTACAGACCAAAAAAATTGTAGTTATCCTCGCTATTTCTTCACCATTTTTATTATGATTATTTGTTTTAAATTATTACTAAATAGACTGTAATGTGTGAATCTAAAATAAATCTCACGTACGTTTCAACTGAATAGACTGTGGTGTGGATCTAAAATGCAGTGTGTATGCTGTGAAATTTCATTATAACTTCTACAAGAGATAAGATCTAAAATATCTGCCGGATGTTGTTGTGTGAAACAGCTGTTGCATGATCTATTGTATACATTGTATCAATAACTTACTGGAATTTGCACAGCTATATAACTACCTGGAATTTACGTAAGATAATGTACAGGAGAGTTAAAAGGTGTAAAATATCATTTTCTGTTACAAATTATGCTTGATTCACACTGACCACAGACAATTAACTTACTGAATACGACACAAAAGAATCGCGACGGTTATGTAATGTTACGCAATTTACTCTACGAGTTATCTCCCTTAAAATATAAGGAAGACAGAAAGAGTTATCTCCCTTAAAATACAGGGAAGACAGTATTATCTCCCTTCTAAAAGAACACAGTTATATTTTCAATCATTAATTAAATAAATAAAATTTAATATAAAATATGAGACAGAAAAAAGAAATAACAAACATTAATTGGCCGTTTCCTTTAAACAGTTATAGAATATTTGGTTTTAACAAAGAATATCTTTCAGAAAATTATATAATAGCTCAAGGAAGACATAAATATGGAAATTCTATGTTCACAAGTATAAAAACGATGAGATTTAATCTGAGCAAAAAACAAATAACTGAATTTGATTCGATAAAATTAGCAGCTAATATGCTTAAAGTTAATTCTGGAAAAATTGTAAAAAATCATATTTTTCAAATATCTGATGGCTCGTACTGGATTACTTTTGTCGTTAGAACTGAAAAAGACCAAGAAAAAATAAATGATTGGCTGACTGATGTATTTGAACATGCGATAAAAAATCTGCCTAGAAAATACTTGTGTTTTCCAGAGAAACATAATGACCAAGTGCTAGTGTATTAATTCCGTCTTTACAATATCTTTTATCATCAAAATTACTTAGTCCACGTTTAATAATCGTATCAGTTTCAAGTTTGTGATGATTTGACCTAATGACATTTGTCCTAATAAAACTGATATTATTATTTAGTGCTGATTTAAAATCATTAAAATTCATCATCTTTTTGACATATCCTCGAGGACTACCTTTCGCTTTCTTTGTCAGTTTATTATCGTCGAGAATAACGGCGTACATCTTACTCCTTAATCCAACAAATTCTCTAACTGGTACAAACATAAACTCATCTTTCATTTTTCCAATAACTTTTTTATTCACATCATCATGAAATCCACTACTCGCTGGATAATCTGATAAATCAAATAAATTTTTATTGTTATAAATATCCTCATAGACATCTTCACATTTTATATTATAAACTAGCGAATCTGTATCAGTAAATAGCAACTCCGAATCTGGCCACTGCTTTTTGGTAAAATTATAGTGAAAGTCGTACATTAGCCACTTTGATATATCAAGTACAGATGCACCAACATAAATAGGTTTATTTAACTTTAAATTTGTCTTTCGTCGTTGTATTGCAACAAGATTTTCGTTAAATATTTTCATGCTGACAAAACCGTCATCGTTAACTAATTTATTTCTGCGACTTACATCATTAACAATTTCTATCGAAACTCGTTTTCTAATGTTTTCCATTGTCTTTCCAAAAACTGAGTTATTCATTAACTTAAAAAAGTTTTTCTCAAAGTCGGTCTTAGCCACAGCACGACGTTTGGTATTTAAGTCAATATAATTTGACATCCACCTAGACTGATTAAATTTTAGCACATGATGGACTTTTCTCAGAATTAGTCCAGCATCTACTGCTTGTTTTAAATTTTTGTAATGTATAACGTAATTTCTTTTATTTAGCAAATTTGGAACTAACTTATTAACAATCGAATTTTTTGCTGTTGTCATGGCTCGTTGCTCAGGTGATAGTAAACTGTAATCTATCATCATAGACTCTGCACAAAATGGGTAGTCATTGTGTAGAACATGTAACGAATTAGGGTAATCTAGATCGACTTCAACAAAATAGCTGACATCGGAAAAATTATTATTAATTTTTCTGGGTAAATCTTTTTCAGTTTCTTTAAGAAATTGATCTGGAGTTATCCAATGAAACCCACCGCAGGGCATTGGCTCTCACATGGCCCAACCATACAAATTCACACAGTCTAGATAAATAATATGATTAGATGGGAGATTTTTATCATAATGTTTTAGGTATTTATTATTAGCTACTGCATATTTTTTTGTTATGACGCTAATTCCGCCTCTGATACCTTTTTCAATAAAATTAAACAGATCGACATCTGTCAAGAGATCCAATTCTATTTTGCTTGTTTTTAGTAGAGCGTCCTATGACAACCCGGGAGCAGAATAATACCAACAAGGATCTAGTCCATAATTGTTGTAGCTTACTCGACGAAAACTTTCAAAAACATCTGCTAGTAGTAATACATCTGTTTTTAAATATAAATCATGATAATCACCAAATGTTCTGCAGTTAAATTTATTTCAAATATTTTGTGCATATTTATACTCGTCGTCTGTAATATCTTCATTTTTGAGCTGTGAGTAAAATCTGTCTTTGCTAGGCAGAGAAGTTTCATCAAATCTGCTCCAGTCGTCGAGATACTCATACGGAAAGATACCTTTTTTTGTCAGATCGATATAGTTTTCACCAAAGCAACTTCACAGATTATTAAAAGTGCTACAACCTTTTACGAGCTCATCTAATGATGCTGCCATAAATAACAGACTGTCAATAAAACGTAATTTTCCGAGAGTAACTGACATTTACTTTTCAAAATTATTTGGAATACATTTTATCTTATTATTTAGTTTTAGTTGAGATTTAATTTTCTCATTGCCAAAAGCTTCTACAATGATATGACTATCGTAGCCGCGAAAGTTATGTAAGACGACAGGTATAAACTTTGGTGCATGAAATTTTTAATTGCAATTATTATGAGCTGCCCCACGATACTGGCCAGTTAGATGACAATGATCACGAACTTTATCACAGACTCCGTTTGGAGTCTACCAATAACTTTTCGCAAATATGACAATTAACCGCTTCGTTAAATTCAAGTTGATGCTTAGATGTTATTTTCATTGGAGCTGTCTTAAATAATTTGTTAGAAATTTTATTAACTTCATCTATAAGATTTTTTAGTAACCATACCGCTGGACTTTCAGATTTACTATCTTTACAGCTATATAACTTAACCGGACATGAAAACTTATCGTCGATGCAACAAACTATTTTATAAGCTACTCCGCAAGGGACATGTTGCTGTATTTTTCTTGTACTTGATTTATTAGGATCATTTTCTGCGCCAGCTACTGGAACGAGTAAACACTCGAAATCCGCATAAATAACGAAAGGTATATTTAGCTTATGATCATAATTTTTAAATTTTTAGACTTTTTCTTTTTCGCCGGGCATAGTTATTCTTTGAACGTTGACACAGTATTTAAGATGTTGTTCCTGTAGTTTTTCAGGTTTAGAAAAACCTTGTAAGCATCTGTAACAGAAATATTTCTTTTTTTTATTTTTATTATACTGTCCGCCAACTAAACAGTTAAAGTGTTTTATCCAAACGTAATGTCCTTTATAAAATAATAAATTTATTGTCTTTTGTGTAGCAGTCTCTGAAATATATCTTGGGTAAACATTTTCTCGCTCATCTAGTCCGAAAACATTTACTGAAATATTGTTTTGTTTTTCAAACTTTGGTATCTGATTTTCTGACACTGGAAAGTTATTCCGTTGAGATCTAGTTCGTCTTTGTATGGCAAATACTTTTCAATTCTATCATTATGGTCACTCTGAGGATGTTTCGCAGACAAAATTGCCCAACGAAAACACTGATCGTCGTTGTTTTTAACATTTATACAACATTCTTTGTTCTTAATTTTTTGAGGGAGATCAACGTAAGAACTACCTCGAAGTATGTTATATTTTGCTGTGTGAATTAAAACTTCTTGTATCATTTCAAATTTCCAACCTGACCCAGATGAAGTAAATTCCTCCAATTTTTTTATTTATTTCTTGGTGTATTTCATCGGCAACTGTGGCAATATTTGTTCCAGTTAATATTTTTCGTGATTTAGCTGTTAGATATGGTTCGGAAATTTCTTTGTCGAAACATGTATTTTCAAAAATTATATCAAGTATATCTTTTTCGATTACATGTAATTTTGAGAAAATCGTATGATATTGTACTATTAGTTTGATACTTTTGTGAGCTGCAAGTTCTTGAGCTATAACTGGTTGCAAAAGATGATATAAATTTGTAGAGTTAAAATTTGCTAAAACATTTTCATTATCAAATTTGTAACTGTTGTCGTATCCTGTAAATGCTGTAGCAATTTTTTCTGCTTTGATAATGCTCTTTTTGGCAATATCTCGCAATTTCAGCATTGTTATATATAGTGTAATATTATATCTCTAATTGATTGTTCGATCGATAACTCACAGCACGCCAGTTGAAAAATCAATTAGAGATATAAAAGCTTTATAGTATAATGACAGAAATTTTGAGATATATAAGATAGACAGCGGAAGAGCAAGAAACTTATCATGTTCATCCGAAGTATAACTTATATGCTGGAAATGCATTAGGTTCGGTTATTAACATAAAATCTAAAAATCTATTGGTAGACCAACACCAGCTGGAATGATAATTTCAGTAAAAGGTGATGATACAGATAGAATTGAAATGTTTAGAAAAGATTTTGTTTATACTTTGTTCTGTGATGACATTCCAGCTGGACAACGAGTTTATAGAGTCAATAATTCGATTACTGATGACAATATTGAGAATTTAGCTTTACAAAATGAGTATCAACCTCATCCAGTATTTAATGTATACGAAGCTAATGATCGCGGGATAATTCGACATATAAGAACAAAAAATGTTATTGGTTCTATTTGAATGTAATGGTACGTAAAACTTAAACTGACCATGTTTGTTATCTATCACATCGTTTTGTGTACGAAACATTTAATGGCGCTATTTCAAATAATTTAGTTATTGACCACATTAACAAAATTAAAACCGACAATCGTTTAGAAAATTTAGATTTAGTTACACAAAAAGAAAATACTAAACGTGGTATAGGTGGTGGTAATAATTTTAAAAATCCTAAAATACCAATTGTTTCAACAAATTTAGAAACTGGAGAAAAAATGAAATTTAAATCAATATCAGCTTCCGCAAAATATCATGAAATTAATTCTCGTGCAGTAAAATTTGTAGCTGACGGTAAAACTAAATCAGCAACATCAAAGTCAACATTTGATAGATTTAGTTTCAGATATGATGATTAATTATATTTCGTAATTCTGCCTTAGTAAGACAGCTATGAGCAAACATCAAAACATCATCGCGATCAAATTTTAATGTTATAAAAACACTATCATTAAGTTTATTTTTTTCTGCTGCTGTTAGTAATATTCTATCATTTTCGCCAGGCATTACAATAACGTCAACAGAATATGCACTATAATCCGACAGACATTTTCGAACTGCTTCGGCTAGTTCAATGTAATTTAATATATTAACTTTTTGATGATATTTTACATCAGGAAATTTCGTTTCGCTGGTCATTATTATTACAAATTAGATAAAAGTATATTATAATATGAACTTTATGAAAAGACTTGCTGATATATACGCGGAAGATTATATCTCTAACGATAAAGTCGCCAACAACACAATCACTAACGACAATTTAATCTCTACCGATATAGACAAATTTTCTAGCTATAGCGAAGATGATATTTTGTATAACAACGAATCTGACGATGAAGTAGTTACTGTTGTTGACAGAAAAAATTACAGCAGACCAACAACTGGACGATATAATGTTAAGTATCACATTGATAACAAAATAATAATAAAATTTAATTTTACCGTTGCCGAACAAAAAATATTTTGGCAGCTTATCAAACCGTTTTTAAATCTAAAAATAACTGGCCAGCAAAGGAGCATAAAATATGATTTTATTTTTGCTAAAATATTTAATTTAATGCCAGTTGATAATACAAGAAAATTATATTTAATTTCTTTATGTGAAACTATCAAATGTAAATCTGTACTTGTGAAATACGAACAAATTTATAATAACATTATTGAATCGACTTAGTTGGTACCCAGCTATTAAATTTATCGCTGTATCCTCTCCACTTAACTAAACTTTTGTCACCGCGTTTTCGGATAACTTTTTCAATAACAAATATGTCTTGAGAAGTTTTCTGAAGTTCCTGCTCGTAAAAACTACCAGTTATAGGTTCACCTAATAAATCTTTTAACGCGTATGTTACGGGTATTGCGAAAAGTACTTTATCAACGACAAATACTTCTTCGCTCCAATTTGGAGTAAATCCTTTTTCAAATGTTTTTTTCGTCAAAGAAATTCTAACTTTATCACCAACTTTAAATTTATGTCTGCGGTACATGTTTTCATCTGCTAATATTGGACTTTTAATTGCGTCGTTTGGTGACATTTTGGTGGTTCGATGTTTCGTGTTGTTATATTCGTCAACTATCTGCGGAAGCTCATTAATATATTTGTTGGTATTTTTAGTTGTCAAATATTTGTGTATTTTTTCGTTTAGTGTGCGATTAAATCGCTCGACGACAACGCTTTTACCTTCGTTTCCTGTAACATATTTTTTGATATTATTTTGGAGCAAAAACCGCTCAAATATTTTATTAAAAAATTCTGCTCCGTGATCGGTCCAGATTCTATTTGGTTTTCTTTCTGTACTAATGATGACCTGTTTTAGCGCGTCAGTTATTGACGTTCCTGTCTTATCTGAAACTGGAACACTAAAAGCATATTTACTAAAAATATATATGACATTAAACAAGTATTTCTTATTATCGTTAAATTCAGCTAGATTTGACACATCTACTAAATCTATTGCCCAGATGTCATCAACGGCATTTGCGACAACTTTACGTCGCGAAAACTTTTTTTTAGGTTTGTGTAATTCAGCTGCAAGATCATCATACAATTCCTTTCCGAGTCTCAATTTATATTTTGCTCCAATAAAACCCTGCACCAACTT
>JAECUM010014193.1:0-66626 GCA_016617855.1 Megalonaias nervosa | reverse complement strand
TAAAATTGGCATTATCGTAATATAGGTCACCAGAACACGACCCCTATGCGGTCTGTCAGATCTTCACCTAGGACAGTGGAGATACGATTTTAATCAGATTGACGTGGGGCCCGAATTGGATCATTTTCGCCCCCCACCCCCACCCCGATTTTACGCGCGGGGCCACCTGTGAATACGGTATTTGGAAATAAAGTTTTAAACAAGTTTTATATGATATCGAACTTAAATTTTCTTGCATCTCTTTAAATTTACGTTCTCTCTATAGATCTATTTTAAAAATTATGAACGCGCGTGGCCCCTGTTAGAGGTGCCAAATTGGACCAATCGGCCTAAGACCGGCGCAGACGACAAGTACATACATGATTTGCATCAGTACTCACGTGGGCAAGTCGTTGTAGCCTCAAATACAAATACGTACGTGAAGACATGCGCGATGACATGTAATTTACATCAACGCTCGCTTGGTAAACAGACCGATCCGTTACAACATAAATGGTAAACCGACTGGTTATCTCATCAGTTCCTTCTCTATTTCTTGTTTATCACGTAACAATTCTTCTATCAAACGTTATCCTCCTTTGACCATCGTTGTTCTAAAATGTTGTAGTAAAGCGACAGGCAATGCTGAAAGCATTGCAAGTGATTAGAGCCTTTGAAACGGAATCAACATTTTCGTCGCTTGCTGATATTTGTTATGCAGCTCTCATATTGTTTTCCATAACATCGAATCCATCCATTTGAAAATCATCTATTAAGGGCTTTAGATCTCTTGCCGATATCAGATGTTTTCATTACTTTAAACTATAAAGTATGGGCTGTGGATCATTTTCGGCGATACCAGATGCTCTTTTAGGACTTATATACCAATTACAGGTTTCTGATCTGTCTTGTCGATACCAGACGTTTTTTTTATGGACCTAAAATTATCGATTATAGGATGTAGATTGATACTGTGTTTTTTTTTTGTTTTTTTTTTTACAGCTGGGCAATATTTGACAGCATTCCATATTGATATAATCGGATTGAGCCGATTCCATATTCCTAGACTTCTGCTTTTAAGTATGTAACCATACAGGCGTTGTATTTCCACAATAATTTGCTGAAAAGGTCTGTTCGTTTTCTTGGCATTTATGTAATCATGTTTTGAAAAGGAAATGAATCTACTTTGCATGTAAATTCCACTACCCCCAAGTTCCGTATTTTTAGTCGGTCGTTTTCGATTTCCGCCAACGTGGTGTCGAACTTGACCATGGTTTCATCCGCAATAGGCATAGAGTATAGCTTGGTAATTGTATTTAGACGTGTAGCCGGGACAAGTTATGAATAGACAATTGCGACTGCAGCTGTGAACATTTTACCAGCGCCGCCAATTACACTATTAATAAGGCTCCAACAATACCTACTGGTGTGCCAGTAATATTAAATGTAGTCATGATGCTCGCCACACAAACTAACCATGGTTGCTGCGGTGATTCCGCAAACAGCATCTACAACTACACATTTGCGTTTGTATTTTCCGAGTAACTAGGTTCTCTTGATTATTTGTCTTGTAGCTGTTCTTCCGCTTTGATTATTTTCTCACACTGGGTTCTATCATAGATATTCTAATAAAAATGTAATCGCGTAGCGCAAGTGCTCTAAAATCTTGCCTTGAACAGGTACAACACGCACACGCACGTCTAACCATTTAGTCTTTTATACGGGTACAACTGTCATACAATTATAAAATATCTCTGCCTGAGGAATATTTAAATCACTGGCGATTACTCATACCTAGAGGTCGGCATTACGTTCATAAAGAATCATTCTGAATGCGTCATTTAATGGTTCTGAAACGATAGTTTTCGTCTTTACGACGTTTCGCTGTTACATGTACAAGCGTGTCCTTGCTGAATAATGGTCGAGATTTTCATCTTTGTTGGTACAATATAACCAAAGAAATGATTTGTCAGTGAATTCCTCCACTTCGTGCGTGTTGGGTATGGCTGTGCGTTCCGAATGTGGGGTTTTTCGCAAGTTAATGCAACGATTCGAGTTGGTATTTGCACTCGAGTTTGGCCCAACTGTTGATTTCTATTTGACCCTTACAAGATTATATGTCTATGTAAATGTGGACTGGTTAACACTTTTCATGGAGATGTGCATCAACATGTGAAAAAGAATTGCGATCAATGTTGGCTGAGAATTTAAACCAAATGCTTGGATTGAATGATAACGCAACAAATTGTGAAGGCATGAACGTTTATGAAACAAATAAAAGATAAATAAATAAATGTTCACTACAACACGTATGCAAATTTACTCGAACACCCACCCACTACCACTATGCTGAACATGTTACAGATACCCGTATGTATAACAAGAATACGAGTACGGTTCTCACATTCACAATATGCACAATGGAAAGAATATTACGGAATCATACGACAAATGAACAGACACGAGTACGATTCACAGAATCGTATGATGCAAAATAAAATAAGTATGGTTCATACAACCATATAATACCAATTAAAAAATAAGTTGTCCACAACCATATGATAATTGAAAAATATGTATGGTTAACACAACCATATGTCACAAAATGAATCAAGTATGGTTCACAACCACATGTCCTTGTATACATTACACAACGTAATGGTCCTTATCGAGTAGCAAAGAATTCACGTAATAATTCCTCGTCCTTCTCCAGAATCTTACGTCCATATTCAACAATTCCCACTATGAAACAGGTACACTGTCGGTTGAAATTGCTTCACTGCCACACTACGGATACTAGCCTCACCATACTGGTTCTTCTAGCCGATTTCTCCGTCTATCCATCCAGACAGACAGACAGACAGCTATAAATAAATTAAGCTGGTCATAACAAGGAATAAACAAAATACAGGAGAAATCCATAAAGCCCTTAGCGATAAATTGTAACATACCGACTGTTCTAGTGTATTACACCCGCAGAATAATAAATAAAGGCAGAAAATTGAAGAAAGGCATTTAAAGGAGACCAGAAATAAAACTTTTCTTTTTATGTATCTAATTATCTACAAATTTTAATTCAACTGGAATGTTTATAAATTAAATATCGTAGGCGGATTGTGATTACATTGTGCGGAAGATACCACGATTCCGTAAATTGCCGAGTTTTTCCGAGTTTTGATGAGACGACAGATCACGTGGTCCCGTGACGTAACACTAATCAGTCCTCGAATACAAACAGAAATATGGTGAGCGAGGCAGAAGATGGAGACCAGATTTGGGTTGCACATTCAAAAGTTCAATCTGCTTCCGAGATATACTCATAACTATATCTGTTGAATTGTGTGTTAACAATGTGTTTAAGACCTGAAAGCAGAAAATACAACAGTAAGAAGCTGCTCATATTTTGGAATTTAAAAAAAAGCAATGTAATTTTAGAATACTTATACATTGTGTGCTGAGTGAAGATGTGATAAGGATTAAGTTATGGTGCCCAATGTAAAAATTAAAAATTGACCACAATGCAATAAATTCATTTAAGAAGGATGAGTATCAATCGTATTATATGTAAATGACATATTCATTGCCTACCCCAACACACACACGGGCGCCCGCAGCATGGGTTAAGGGGGGGGGGGTCATGTGAACCCCCTGGAAATCATACTGCAATATATATATATATATATATATATATATATATATATATATATATATTATTCCGACAAGTTTAATCATGCAAATGAAGCTGAAAATATGTCACAAGATTCTGTTCAAAACGCTTAATAAATATTAGCTTTAGTTTCAGGCTGCTTCTTATACCAACTGTCCCGGCCGTGAGTAACTGACAACCCCACCCCACCCTCGGAAAATCCTGACCCCTCCTGCACAAAGTCCTGAAACCCCCCCTGCAAAAAATCCTGCACACACACACACACACACACACACACACACACACACACACCACCTAAGGACTAATATGTTGAAAATATACATCCAACACTGAAACACTGAGAGAAATACTAAATTCTGGGCGAAGAGACTAGAACGGGGACCGACTTGTGTGTGAAACAATATTCATTACCGGGGAGGTGTAAAAAGGCATTGAGAACGGTTTTGATCGGTCGTAACTTGAGCATTAGTTTTTCACACACACACACACACACACACCACACCCCAAATAAATCTGCAAAGCTGAAATCATAAGTAATTAATTTAAACATTAAGAAGCTTCCTTCGTATGATTCAATTACAGTGTACTTTACATGCAGGCTCCAGTTAGCTTACTGACAAATCTGATAATATATACACATCTGGTATAATAGTTCAGTTACTGTACTGGTCAGTGCTCAAAGAGAATTTTTTTTTTTTAGGCTGGGAGGGTGCGACCACATGTATATGACTTAAACTCACGAGCCCTGACTGAAATTCCACAAGCCCAGACAGTTCATACTTGTCAATTCTCAAGCCGGGAGAAAAAAAACCTCCCGATTTTTGGGGTATTTCCACACCTACCTCCCGCTCCCGTAATATTTCCCTATTTTTCGCAGAGAACTCCCGATTATTACATTAAGTCAGTCAATTTTTATTTCTCAGACCCCCTCTCCCCCCATCAAAAGATAACGTATGCAATCCACATATGTCATGCCATTTTATCACTTTTTAATACTGTAGTGACGAAATCAGTGCCGTTTTTAGGCGCAGCTAAACAAGCTACAGCTTAGGGCCTCAGTCTGAACTCAGTCTGAAGGGGCGTCAAATTTATTTTATACCAAATAGGGCCAGCAGCAGGGAGGGTGAACATACCACTTTTTGTAGAGCCTCTATTTTTAAAAAATAAGGGTTCCTACAAGGGCTAAAAAAGATTATGTTTGAAACAAAGGGGCTACGAACACAAACAGTTCCATAGAGCCTCTATTTTTGAATATAGGAACCCAAAAAATCACATATACATGTGGTCGCACCCTCCCTGCTGCTGTAGATTTAAAAAGATCGTTCATTATTATATCAATAATGATCGGTGAAGCTCATCCAGCAAGATTAGCTCAAGAGCGACTAGAAGCGATACGGAAATATCTTCCGCTTCATAATAGTGTTAAACAAAAATTACAAGAGCGTCAACAAACACTGGAAGAATTAGTAGTAAACTAAGAGGCGGATCCTAAACCAAACCGAGAATTCTCCTATAAAACTTTCTAATTTGTAATTTTATTAAGGAGTCATTTTCAGCTTAAAATAATTTTTTTTCCCAGTAAAGTAAGAGGCGGATCCTAAACCAAAAGGACCCGTCAATATACTTACTATTTTTTAAAGTTTAAGTCTACAATAAAAATATACTATACTTTAAGTCTACTATACAAAATATAAGCGGTTACCATTCCATTAAGGCCCCTTCATTGCCTGTGGTTCCTTTGAGGGGTCCTTTGCATGATGATGTCTTTCTTGTGACCGTTATTGGCACCGCACAAAGTTTTCTTTTTGGCGACATTCTTTCTGAATGTTTCTTTATGGGGTACCCTTCAAATGAGGTAGAGAGCTCGCACATGCTACTGGTTATTTTAAGGGGCTCCTTGCATAGACACATCCCCCAGCGAATCACTAAACGAAACGAAACTTTAGAGATTCAGAGGACTGTCTAGGCATTGCGGTTTCATATAACCCCCACCAAATTAAACCCCGGGGTAAGTGCAAAACGCATTCACCACGTTGTTTAACGTGATGAGAGATTACATGAAACCTTGGGGCGGAGCCCCTCATCTTTTAAAAAATGTTTGGTAGCCCAGGACCATACCCACTGACATATGTCAGTGATGGGAATCGAACCACAGACCTTCAGTACGAGAATCCAACATTCCTGCACCGAGCTATGAAGTTCGGTTACATGTATATATTCGAGAAATTACTATATACTTACCAGTTACCTGATTGTGAATAGCATTTCATTTTTCTGATTCTGAAAAACGTTAATATAAAATTAAATCGGAAATCTTACCGAAAGCTTTAATACAGCGGCTGTGTACATTACCGTTTATTTATACAGAAAAACGAAAGCTTTAATGCAGCGGCTATGTACATTATACGGAAAGAAAAAACAAAAGCTTTAAGCCACTCGCCACTCGTTATCGTGGACTCTTTACTGGTTTTCACGGTCAATATCATCCTTCACATGTAATAGGTGGGTTTTTACCAAGCCCTATACATAATGTTAAGATTCAGGGAACTCCGTTTCAGTCCGGCTTTAGATTCTTTCATTGAAACAGACAGACAAAACGAAATCACTTGACAGATGTAATCTTGCGCAGTCGAAACATACAGCTCTACCTTACAGACAAACGGACGACAAATGTCCTGATCTACGTTCGATAATTCAAATACGATTTTAAACTAGCTGTAACGGTATTATCTCCCTTGTTGAACAAAATGGCAAACTTCAACATTTTGTTCTAAAATGATCTAACGCAAGCGTGTTTATGCCATTTTTACAATATCTTTTATCATCGAAATTGCTAAGTCCACGTTTAATAATCTTATCTGTCTCGAGCTTGTGAAGAATGGTTCTAATAACATTTGTCTTAATAAAACTGACATTATAGTTTAGTGCGGTTTTAAAATCATAAAATTTCATACATTTCTTTACATAACCACGTGGAATTCCTTTCGCTTTCTTTGTCAGTTTGTTATCGTCGAGAATTACGGCATACATTTTGCTTCGAAGCCCAACAAACTCTTTCACCGGCACAAACATAAATTCGTCCTTAAATTTACCAATAACTTTTTTATTCTTATTATCATTAAATTCACTACTAGTCGGATAATCTGATAAATCAAATATGTCACGGCGTTTATAAATATCCTCGTAGACATCTTCACATTTTATATTATAAACTAGCGAATCTGTATCAGTAAATAGCAACTCCGAATCTGGCCACTGCTTTTTGGCAAAATTATAGTGAAAATCATACATCAGCCACTTTGATATATCAAGTACAGCTGCACCAACATAAATAGGTTGATTTAACCTTAAATTTGTCTTTCGTCGTTGTATTGCAACAAGATTTTCATTAAATATTTTCATGCTGACAAAACCATCATCGTTAACTAATTTATTTCTGTGATTTATATCATTTACAATTTCAATATTTGCTCGTTTTCTAATGTTCTCCATTGTCTTTCCAAACACCGAGTTATTCATTAACTTAAAATAGTTTTTCTCAAAGTCGGTCTTAGCCACAGCACGACGTTTGGTATTGAAGTCAATATAATTTGACATCCACCTAGACTGATTAAATTTTAGCACACGATGGACTTATCTCAGAATTAGTCCAGCATCTACTGCTTGTTTTAACTTTTTGTAATGCATTAGGTAATTTCTTTTATTTAGCAAATTTGGAACTAACTTATTAACAATGGAATTTTTTGCCGTTGTCATGGCTCGTTGCTCGGGAGATAGTAAACTATAATCTATCATCATAGACTCTGCACAAAATGGGTAGTCGTTGTGTAGATCATGCAACGAACAAGGATAATCTAGATCAACTTCAACGAAGCATGAAATATCTTTTGGTAAATCTTTTTCAGTTTCTTTAAGAAATTGATCTGGAGATATCCAATAAAATCCACCGCAGGGCATTGGCTCTGACATGGCCCAACCATACAAATTCACACAATCTAGATAAATAATATGATTAGATGGGAGATTTTTATCATAATTTTTTAGATATTTATTATTAGCTACTGCATATTTTTTTGTTATAACACTAATTCCGCCTCTGATACCTTTTTCAATAAAATTAAACATATCGACATCTGTTAAGAGATCCAATTCTATTTTGCTTGTTTTTAGTAGAGCGTCCCATGACAGCCCGGGAGCAGAATAATACCAACAAGGATCTAGTCCATAATTGCTGTAGCTTACTCGACGAAAACTTTCAAAAACATCTGCTAGTAATAAAACATCTGTTTTCAAATATAAATCATGATAATCACCAAATGTTTTACAACTAAAATTATTCCAAATATTTTGTGCATATTTGTACTCGTCGTCTGACACAACTTCACCTTTTAGCTGCGAGTAAAATTTTCTTTGCTAGGCAGAGAAGTTTCATCAAATCTGCTCCTATCGTCAAGATACTCACACGGAAAGATACCTTTTTTTGTCAGATCGATGTAGTTTTCACTAAAGCAACTTCGCAGATTATTAAAAATGCTACAACCTTTTACAAGCTCATCTAATGATGTTGCCATAAATTGCAGACTGTCAATAAAACGTAATTTTCCGAGAGTAACTGACATACTTTTCAAAATTATTTGGAATACATTTTATCTTATTATTTAGTTTTAGTTTGGATTTAATTTCCTCGTTGCAAAAAACTTCTACAATGATATGACTATCAAAACCGCGAAAGTTATGTAAAACTACAGGAATAAAGTTTGGAGATGAAATTTTAAATTACAATTATTATGAGCTGCCCCACGATACTGGCTAGCTAGATGACAGTGATCGCGCACTTTATCTTGGACTCCGTTTGAGTCTGCCAATAACTTCTCGCAAATATGACAATCAACCGCTTCATCAAATTCAAGTTATTGCTTAGATGTTATTTTCATTGGAGTCGTTTTAAATAATCTGTTAGAAATTTTATTAACATCATCTATAAGATTTTTTAGCAGCCAAATTGCTGGACATTCAGATTCATTATCTTTACATCTATATAACTTAACCGGACATGAAAACTTATCATCGACGCAACAAACTATTTTATAAGCTACTCCGCAAGGAACATGTTGCTGTATTTTTCTTGTACTTGATTTATTAGGATCATTTTCTGCACCTGCCACTGGAACGAGTAAACACTCGAAATCCAAATAACGAAAGGTATATTTAGCTTGTGATCGTAATTTTTAAATTTTAAGACTTTTTATTTTTCGCTTGGCATTGTTATTCTTTGAACGTTGACACAGTATTTAAGATGTTCCTGTAGTTTCTCATTCTTAGAAAAACCCTGTAAGCATCTGTAACAGAAATATTTCTTCTTTTTATTTTTATTATACTGTCCGCCAACTAAGCCGTTCAAGTTTTTTTTTTTTTTATCCAAACGTAATGTCTTCGATAAAATAATAAATTTATTGTCTTTTGTGTAGCAGTCTCTGAAATATATCTTGGGTAAACATTTTCTCATCTAGTCCGAAAACATTTACTGAAATATTGTTTTGTTTTTCAAACTTTGGTATCTGATTTTCTGACACTGGAAAAGTTATCCCGTTAAAATCTAGTTCGCCTTTGTACGGCAAATACTTTTCAATTTGGTCACTGTGGTCACTCTGTGGATGTTTCTCAGACAAAATTGACCAACGAAAACATTGATCGTCGTTGTTTTTGACATTTATACAGCATTTTTTGTTTTTGAATTTTTTTTGGAAGATGAACGTAAGAACTACCTCGCAGTACGTTATATTTTGCTGTATGAATTAAGACTTCCTTTATCATTTCAAATTTCCAACCTGACCCAGATGAAGTAAATTCCTCCAATTTTTTTATTTATTTCTTGGTTATTTCATTGGTTCTGAAATTTCTCTGTCGAAACTTGTATTTTCAAAAACTATATCAGGTATATCTTTCTCGATTACATGTAATTTTGATAAAATCATGATACTGAACTATTAGTTTGATACTTTTGTGAGCTGCAAGTTCTTGATCTATGACTGGTTGTAAAAGATGATATAAATTTGTAGAGTTAAAATTTGCTAAAACATTTTGATTATCAAATTAGTAACTGTTGTCGTATCCGGAAAATGCTGTAGTAATTTTTCCTGCTTTGATAATGCTCTTTTTAGCAATATCGCGCAATTTTAACATTGTATTATATATAGCATTTTATATTTAATTAAATATTACGTAAAAATCAATTAGAGATATAAAATCCTTATAGTATAATGACAGAAATTCTGAGATATACGAGACTGACAACGGAAGAACAAGAAACTTATCATGTTCACCCGAAGTACAACTTATATGCAGGAAATGCACTTGGTTCAGTTATTAACATAAAATCTAAAAAATCTGCAGGAAAACCAACTCCGGCAGGTATGATAATTTCAGTAAAAGGAGATAATACAGATATAACCGAAATGTTTATAAAAAAAATTTTGTTTATACTTTGTTCTGCGATGATATCCCAGCTGGACAAAGAGTCTATAGAGTAAATAACTCAATAAACGATGACAATATTAAAAATTTAGCATTACAAAACGAATTTCAACCACATCCAGTAGTTGATCTACATGAAGCATCTGACAAAGGAATTATTCGACATATAAGAACAAAAGAAGTTGTTGGAAATTTAGGAAATGATGGTTATGTATAAAAGTTAGAGGAACTAAAACAGATTTTGTTAATTATCTGTCACATCGTTTTATTTATGAAACTTAACGGCGCTATTCCAAATAATTTAGTTATCGACCATATTAACACCATTAAGATAGATAATGGGATTGAAAATTTAGATCGAGTAACACCAAAAGAAAACACTAAACGTGGTATAGGTGTCGGTAATAATTTTAAAAATCCTAAAAGACTAATTGTTTCAACAAATTTAGAAACTGGAGAAAAAAATGAAATTTAAATCAATATCAGCTGCCTCAAAATATCATAAAATTCATGCGCAATCAATAAAAGATGTAGCTGATGGTGAAAGAAAATCAACAACGTCAACATCAACCTTCGACAGATTTAGTTTCAGATATGACGATCAATGATGTTTCTTAGCTCGGTTTTAGTTAAGCAACTGTGGGCAAACATCAAAATATCATCTTATCAAATTTTAATGTTATAAACGAACTTTCATTAAGTGTACTTTTTTCTGCCGTTGTTAGGAGAATTTTATCATTTTCGCAAGGCACTACAATAAGGTCAGCAGAATAAGCACTACATCCCGATTTCGGCTAGTTCCTTGTAATTTAATATATTAACTTTTTGATGATGTTTTACTTCTGGAGATTTTGTTTCGCTAGCCATTATTATTTATAATGAGATAAAAGTATATTATAATATGAACTTGATGAAAAGACTTGCTCGTATATATTTGGAAGATTATATCGCCACAAAATTACCAGTAACAAAACTACAAGTAATTTTGCCAATCACTAACGACAAAGTCGCAGCAAATTTTCTAGCTATAGCGAAGATGATATTTTGTACAACAACAATGACGATGAAGATGACAGCAGCGTTGCTGTCGCTGACAGAAAAAAAATTACAGCAGGCCGACAACTGGACGATATAATGTTAAGTATCACATTGCTAAAAAAATAATAAAATTTAATTTTACTGTTGCCGAACAACAAATATTTTGGCAGCTTATCAAACCTTTTTTAAATATAAAAATAACTGGCCATCAAAGAAATATATGATTGTATTTTTGTTCAAATATTTAATTTAATGCCAGTTGATAATGCAAGAAAATTATATTTAATTTCGTTATGTAAAACAATCAAATGTAAATCTATACTTGTAAAGTACGAACAAATTTATAATAACATTATTGCATCGCAGTCGACGAGATCGACCGAGTTGGCACCCAGCTATTAAATTTATCACTGTATCCTCTCCATTTAACTAAACTTTTGTTGCCACGCTTTCTAATAACTTTTTCAATAACAAATACGTCTTGGGAAGTTTTCTGAAGTTCCTGCTTGTAAAAACTACCAGTTATAGGTTCACCCAATAAATCCTTCAGCGCGTATGATACAGTTATTGTTAAAAGTACTTTATCAACAACAAATACTTCTTCGCTCCAGTTTGGAGTAAATCCTTTTTCAAATGTTTTTTTCGTCAGAGAAGTTCTAACTTTATCACCCACATTAAATTTATGTCTGCGGTACATGTTTTCGTTTGCTAATATCGGATTTTCAGTTGCGTCATTTGGCGACATTTTAGTGGTTCGGTGTTTCGTGTTATGGTATTCGTCAACAATGTTTTGTAAATTATCAATATATTTATTTGTATTTTTAGCTGTCAAATACTTATGAATTTTTTCGTTTAGCGTGTGATTAAATTGCTCGACGACAACGCTTTTACCTTCGGTTCCTGTAACATACTTTTTGATATTTTGGAGCAAAAACTGCTCAAATATTTTATTAAAAAATTCTGCTCCGTGATCGGTCCAGATTCTTTTTGGTTTTCTTTCTGTAGTTGTTATTATTTGTTTCAGCGAATCTGTTATTGACGTTCCTGTCTTATCTGAAACTTGAACACTAAAAGCATATTTACTAAAAACATCTACAACGTTAAACAAGTATTTCTTATTATCGTTAAATTCAGCTAGATTTGACACATCTACTAAATCTATTGCCCAGATGTCATCAACGGCATTTGCGACAACTTTACATCGCGTAAATTGTTTTTTTTAGGTTTGTGTAATTCAGCTGCAAGATAATCATACAGTTCCTTTCCGAGTCCCAATTTATATTTTTCTCCAATAAAACCCTGCACCAGCCTTCTATCAAAACGTTCTCCGATTCCCTTTGGTTTTATATCACGAAGTTCGTCTAACATTACTTTATCACAGCCGTGCTTATCTTGTTCATTGTCCCTGTAACAGATATCATGACGCATTGCTGTCTCATCAACTTGATTGTAAGGCTCTTGTCCTGGCAGCGGATTATAATTTTCATCTAGTTGTTTATCCAGCGGATTATAAGGTCCAGTATATTTATAGCCTGGCAAGGTCCAGCCTCCTTTTGGTTTCGGTAATTTGCCAATTACTTTATGTATATCTATACCTGTTCCTATTATTTCCCGGTGATTACAACAATCGCACTTGCATATCATTATTAGTCCTCTACTAAAATAACATCAGCCCCGACAACGTCGGAATATCCAGCTCCCAACGATTTTATCGCTGGGGACAATTTCTTTAAAAACACTTTTTCTTTTTCCGCAAATTGCGCAAATACTCTTCAGCATCGTCCTGTTGTTCTTTGTTTTTTCTGTTTTATTAATATTTTCTGTTTTAGTTTTACATTTGAGGCAATATGTTGACATTATATATTTGTAATTTAGATAAAATTTGTGCAATCTCATCATTAGCATGAGAAGGATGCTTGTCAAACTGTAAAATAAATCTTAAAAAATTAAATTTAGGCTCCAATCCAGAGGCAGAGTTCTTCAAACTCGCGGACATTTGTTTAATAAACATTATGCAATAATATCCACAAGCAGAAGTTCCAATAGGCTGAATTTGATTAGACGAATAATTTATTACTTTATATTTTCGAGACATATATTTTTTTTATTGCGTCGCTCGGAGGAAGTCCAAACGAGTCAAAATAATTGTTATTATAAACTGCTACCCAATATGTGCCAGATCCGTCATTGAAATCTTGTATATTTATCACGCAGGAACCACCGGCAATCACATCGCGATCGAGTTCATCTTTAGAATAAATTCCGTGGAAATGTTTTACTTGCTTTAGCTTATCAAGTATATCAAAGTTACTTAACGGGGAGGTCGTGTTCCCGGCAATGTTAGTCCTCGTCCTATTCCCAGTAGATTTGGCAGTATACTTCCTGCTAACCCCGCTAAAAGTGGAGCTATTGGAATAAATCCTCCTTTGGTTGTTCTTCGATGTCGCGGTGTCTTTTTTTCCCCTGTTGTTTTTCTTCGTCGTGGCATTGTATTTATCAGTCACAAAATTTTGTTACCATCGACATTCATATGAAACATTAAACTAAAAATTAAACTGAAAGTTTCTTTATACCATGACCTTCAACTGCTTTTGTCGTTGCGCCAGATATTGCTCCAGACGCTGCTGCTAGTCCTAATGTACCTAACACCGGCAAAATTTTAGGTAATAACGTTCTGGCTATTACTGATAATGCCGGACCAAAGAAACCACCTTGTTTTGCCATCGTTGTTATTTGTGCGGCACTTAAATTTAAAACAAGGTTTTTTACGATCGTACCTGTTTACTTGTTTTTTTGGTTAACATTAATTTTGTTAAAATACCCTTGGAAATGTCAGGGTTGATTTTTAATGATACCTGTCTCTGTTTTGCAACAGCAGCTGCTAATTTTTTACTTGACCATCAGTCAAATATACTTCTTTTACAATATATTTTGTCATCTTATATTAAAGTTACAGATTAGACTTGTAATTTTTAAACTTGCACCGACATTTTACCTTCGATAAAGTCGATTGTAACAGATCTATCGCTGATTACTAACGCGTACACGTACAACTGCGCTGCTGGATCTGGAGCTGCTCCTAATGTCCAAGTAATTTCAATATCAGCAGTTGAAATTACATCTCTTTCATTTTGTTTACTAACATCAAAATAAAATATCGGATAAAGTATACGAAATTCCTCTACTGATATCTGAGATCCGTCTCCAACATCCTGATATTTTTGCACTGCGTCAAGCAGCTACATGTAAGGTCGAGTAATATTTTTATTAGCGTCATTTGCCAAATTGCATTCTATCGCTCGTTCTGGATATTGCTTTGAATTTATTCTAGCATATATTCGTCTAACATCAGCATTATCAAATATCGCATTATTTTCTTGTTGGTTACCACGTCGCGCTTGCCGTTGAAACACAACAAATAATTGCCTCGGCAGTTGTTCACTTGATGTTGTAACTCGCCATGTGTAGTCGGTAGTATTTGGAACTGCTGTTTGATATATTTTATGTTGCTGAAAATAAATCTTTGTATATTTTTTAAGAACTTCAGCTAATTCGAGCGATTTTGAAACTGTCGGCGTTATTCGGGGCATCCATAGCGCAAGTTTATTTATAACAAACTGTACATCAGCCCCGCCAGCTCAAAATAAACAGTCATTCTGTTCTGATCGATCTAAAATAAGTGTATGTTTAACTCCACGAAATACTTTATTGCAATCGCAACAAAATCCAAATATTGTACTTAGTGGCAGCATCATTGTAATTTGACGTGATCCTTCCGCAAGTGCCTTTCTCTAAGCAAAACCTTCATTATAACGTACATTTCTTACACCAATTGAATTATTAACTAAATCTAACATTGCAACACCGTCTGCACCTGCTCCTGGTGGTGTTATACCAAGATCATTACAAGCAGCAGTAAGAGAAACTCTTGTAGCATCTTGATTAGCGGCTGCAGCTGGTGCGGGTATACCTAACGCAGCAGCATTAACAATAAGAAAAGTTCTTACAATTACAACATCTGCAGCGGCATCAGCTCCGTGTAATAAAACACTTTCGAGAAACGTTCGGTCGATTCAGCTTCGTCACGTCCAGTATCCTTAAACCACATCATATTAGTTGCAGTTGATCTAGAGTAATCGTCGGAAAACGAAATAATATTTAAGATTGTACTTGCAACTTGTAAGTGACTTGAAATATCTTCTACTGTTTGATTAGCTAATTGATATCTAGCACTTTTAAATAAACACCAGCCATCATTTATAAGAGATTCTTCTGTTCCAGCTGCAATTGCAACAGGTGGATTAGCTATTGTCATAATCTGACCGCGAACTTCCAATATTGCTTTGTGTGGCAGTAGAAATACATCTTCATCTCGAGTATTAAATGTTCTAACACCAGCTTTATTTGGTTCATTAGAATTTTTGTCGAGATATTCAACATACTCAAATTCTGTCACGGTGTTATCGACATCATAAGTTTCTCCTAAATCGAGGTAATTTTTAACAGACATTTTTATTTATTAGATTATATAAAATTTTATTGCGGCGCTGTTACTTTAGATATTTATTTTTGTATAATCTGCTCGCCCTTTGGTGATAAGTTTTTTTTTTGTTGTTATCATAGCACGTTGAGTTTCTTTTGTTGAAGCGATTTCTGATATAACTTGTTTTATCTCAGATGTAGACGGTGTGCCTTTAATTTTATCAGCTATTTTTTGTCCCACCGCAGTTCCAGCGGCAGATGCGGCTCCAGTTGCAAAAGCTTTTGACGAGTCAACTGCAATTGGTGCAACTTTAAATGCGATTCCCGGAGCATTTTCAATGTTTTAGTAAATATATTTCCCAAAAATCCACCAACTATTTTTCTTCGGTAAAATTTTTTTTTGTTTCATTATATCTGAGGTTGTATAAAACCGAAGTCGATTGTGTGCGCCTACGCAACGCGTAGGTGTAAATAAGTAACAACCTCGTTATTCAGATCCAGCTGTCGTCCAGATTGATCCGTCAACTGCATATTTATTGCTGTTATTTGATTTTCAACATTTAGCGGATAATAAATAACTTGCCGTGGACTAATTTGCATCAGCGATCCCGGTGGAACATCTGGTGAAAAACTACATATTGTTTGTCCTTTACTACCCTGGGCTGAGTAAGATCCAGAAGCAATAGAGCAATTTATTAATATTGTGTTTACGTCAGTTATATTTACCGGCAGTACACCGTCATACGTTATGGTTTGTTCTGTGGTTGATCCGTATTGTTTGAGTAAATCCAATCAGCGACGCTATGCTTGTTGCTGATGAAAAATCTAGTATCAAATTATTTTTTTATATTTTTCTGGCGAGTAATGTGTTATAATTCGGTTCCAGTTCAAAATTGTCTGAAACTCCTCCATTTTTCGTTATTAATTCGCGTATCGTCTTATTTAAATCAGTTACGTTGTAGGCTCCTTGCGGAATTGTAACTGATTTCCATGTAGGTCTTGGAGCTGGAGCTAAAGTAAAATCAAATTTATCGTTTACTCCAGTTTTTACGTTAGCCATGGAATGCCAACATGTGCATGAAATTAGTCCAATTTCATACTGTTTTTCAGTATCAAGTTGTATTGGCGGAATATAATTTACCGAAAAATTTGCGCTATCTTTAGCGGCTGTCCTAGAGTCTAGTAATAATGTTGTTGACATTGTTATTTATTATATTTTTACAAAATTAAATCGCCGCGATTAAATCGGTGTGTAAAGTTTTGTATTCATCAGATGTTAATAAATTTTCTGATCTCAAATGATCAAGTATGTCAATAATTTCATTGTCAATTTCAGCGCGCTAATATTTCCAGCTTCCTTTGACGATATCAACAGCAGTAATCTGCCTATCATTTCGGTTACTGATGTAAATATTTTTACACCAGTTCCAGCTTTTTCTTTAGCTTTATTTGTTAAACGAAATCTATCATAACCATCAAATTGATTTTTAAAACTTCGTCCTGCAGTTCTGGATTTTCCAGCTCTAAATCTTACTGCAGCAGATTTAAAGACACCAGCAATAACACCATCTCTCGATGGTTTATAAAGTTCTGTGAAATCTTTTTCTTCAGCTTTATCAATTTCATCTAAAGCTTGTTTACCATCTTTAATTTTTTTAATCTAATATAACAATTAAAGCATCATATTCATCCTGTGACCATTTATTAATATTATCAACATCTGTAATATTATTTTCTTTCATAAAAGTATCATAATCTGAATCTTTATTTTTTTTTTTACCATTCCTTTTATTTCTTCAATTTGCTTCATTTTTTCAGTTTCCTCAGAAGTTTTTATTTTTCCTGGGGATATAACTACTGGCTGTTCAATCTCTTCTAAAAATGTTATGCCTTTTGGTATCCCAGCTTCTTTTCTATATTCTTTCACTCGATTTTCATTCATTTTGAATTACCTTAAAAAATTCCAACCCCTTCCAAACCTTCTTGGTCTGTTATCAACTGTTTTTTTTATAAAAGACATCAGCAATAACACCACCTCTAATTTTTGAGTTAATTGCAACATTTCATTATCTCTGGTCGCTTTATTTAATTCAGCATTAGACTCGTCACCAGAAAGTATTATTACATTTAAATCATTAATAAGTTTATCATATCTTTCTTTCGACCAAGTTTTTATATTATCAATATCATTTATATTATTTTCTTTTATAAATTCACGATATTCACCATCTGATATTTTATCATTTGCTTTTTTCCTATAAAAATGGTCTTTTTTCGTCAACATCTAAAAACTTTATCATTCTCTCACCAATATCTTTTTGTTCTTTTTCAATATCCTCTAATCTTTCTGATAATTTTCCCAACGCAGTCCTAATTTCATGTGAAGTTAATTCTGCTAATCTTCTTTCAAATAAAATTTTATTATTAATCAGTCGATTTAGTTCATTTCGTCTAGCAACAGGATCAGCAATATTTGCTACAAGAGCCTCAGCCAATTTTCTTTTTTCCTCATCAGATCTAGCAACAATTTTTGCGGCAGCTGCTTCTTGTTGTTCCTTAACTAATCCAACCAAACCTTTTTCCTGTAGATTTTTTAACTTCCTCTTCTGATAGTGGTTTAGTTTCAGGTTGTTTCCCAATTAATGCTTCAGTAACTGGTTTGAGAATCGTAGCTGTTGTTTCTGCAGAAGTTATTTGTCCACGTCGTGCTTGTTGAATCATCTGCCTAAGTTCAGCTTTAGATTGAACAAGTTTTTTAGATTTTCTATATGTTTTCTGTACTTTGCTTTTCTTTCCATTTTATTATATATAAATTTTATAAAATTAAGACTATCGAAAACAAAAAACTTACTGCAGATAATTTTCAATACAACAGCGAAACATTTTAGTTGGATCACGTGTAAGTTTATCAATAAGAAAAAGTTATATATATCTTTTGTAGCTTTATGATAAAGTTCGATAAATTTATCTTTTGTCACGTCGCCACATTGCTCGTTTGCAATATTTCTAACGTCAACATTGTCCAGTCATAGAAATAATATAAAACAACCAGTATTTCGCCGAATAAATCTGTCGACGTTGTAAAAACCTTGGGCTAAATAAACAGAATTACAGTTCTTATTACGTGACAGTGAAAAATAGGATCTTATTTTATTCATTTCTACATTGTTTAGCGGAATATCGTCAAAAACAACTATCTTATGCTCGGACTAATCAAGTTGATTAACTGTAACAAGATTTTGTGGTTGTTTAATTATTTAAAAAAAATCTTCACCAGCATCAAGATCATCACGAAGTTTGTCATTATATTCGCTTAGTAGCTCGTACTTAACTTGCTGTGGATTAATTGTATAAATATAAACTCGATCGTAGTTAAAATTATCGCCTAACAGTAAATTCATAAGCAAATTTGTTTTTCCCGATCCAGTTCGCCCAACAATAAGATAATGACGATCTGGAAGTTCGTTGTTATGTTTATGTTTCACCAACCGCTCTGTATCAAAATTTAATATCGACGATTTTGCCATTGTTGTTATACATTTCATGTTATATTAAACTGACTAATGTTAACAATTTTATGTTATGTTAAATAAATAATGAGCTATTATACAAAATTTGGAACATTAACAGGAAATTCATCAGTTGTAAGTACAACAACAATAACAAACGGTAAGATTGATTTATCTGGTTACTTAAAACAAAATTGGTGATACGATGACGGCAAACCTATCTATGTCAAATCAACGAGTACTAGGTTTAGAAACAGCGTATCCACCACCGAGAGTTGACCTTACACAAGCTGTTAGTTATGCACAACTTAAATCAGTTGACGACAACAAGTTAGCCAAAGCCGGCGGAACTTTAAGCGGCAACTTAGATATGTCAGAAAAAAAAAAAAAATTGGAGACCAGGTATCCACCAGCAAACTTAAATTATACACAAGCGGTAAGTTATTCACAGTTGAGGTATGTGGATGATAACAAACTTGATAAAATCGGTGGAACGGTTATAGGTAATATCAACATGTCAGGAAAACAATTTATAAATTTAGAGACTGCATATCCGCCAGAAAACTTGAATCAAACACAAGCTGTAAGTTATGCACAACTAAAATCTGTTGACGATAATAAACTTAACAAAGCCGGCGACACAATGACAGGTAACCTTACAATGAACAATAACTCAAAAATAACTGGACTACCAACAACCTCGCCACAAGCTGATGCTGATGCTATTAGTTATGGTCAGTTGAAAGAAGAACTTGCTTCATATTTTAAAAAATCTGGCGGACCAATGTCAGGTAATATAAACATTAGAGATAAAAGAATAACTACGACATATGTTCCAGTTAGCCCTAATGATCTAACAAATAAAGCGTATGTTGATAGTCTGTCTAGTGGTATAAAACGAATTAAAAACAATGTTGGATACATTCCAACACGTTATAAGGCAACTGACAATTGAGTTGGGTTTGAGGTAAGCGCATCAGCATATTATCCTGAAAATTATCCTTATTACGCTTTCTCTGATAGACAAGAATGGACGACAAACGGAGAAGTTGAAAATATTTGGATTAGAATTAAATGTCCTACTGCAGTTGCTATTTGGCAATTTCATTTGCGAGGCCGATTAAACTCTAGTGTTGGTCCAATTTATAATTGGCAATTGGAAGGATCAAATGATGATATCAACTGGACAACACTGTATAGCACAACAGACACTTACATTTCAACACCACAATATTTTATAATCCCGACAGAAAACACTGTTAACAAGTATTTATATTTTCGAGTTAATGATTTAGCTGCTGAACATCCATTTCCAGGACTGACAGCATTTCAAATATACACACTCGACGAACAAATTTAATCTAACGCTATAAAATAATGTCAGAACCACCAATTATAACCATTGCAAGAGAATTTTATGATAATATTTTTAACCCTAAAATAGATGTTGGAGCTGTTAATGTAGCAGCAAAAACAATCCAAAATATGAAATATACTGGCATCAGTTTCTTAAACAGACTAATATCGCCAGATCATGTTACTAATTTTATTCGCGTTATGTATATGCGAGGAACACAACTGAAAAAAGCAATAGAAAACTTTGATATAATAAGCAGATACTGTCATCCTGATGATTGTCTAGGAGAAGAAAAACAAGTTGAAATTATATTTAAAAAAATATTACTCGAGCTTGATTGGTCTAATATAGATTTAATAATAAAATCAGACTTAATAAAAGCACGAGTTTGTAGTGGAAGAATACTGGAAGAAAGACGAATAAACGAAAATCATACTAGTCTTGACAAACTAGCGGAAAATAAAAAAAATGAAAATAAAAAGAAGCAGAGATTTACATGATTGTTTTTCAAAAACGAGGTATATTTAAATATCTCGGTATGTACTACCAATGACAAAGAAACCTTGGTTAAAATCGTTATTATGACATCAGACGCAGAGTTAATTATTAAAGTGTACGCAAACACAATTTTGCCAATGATACGTAAAAAAGACCCAGAATTTGATCCGATTATTGTTAACAAGTCTCTAAAGATAATCAAAAGTTTAGAGGATGAAATTAGTAATCTTAGTGATGATGAGCGAGAAAAGTTTTTTGAAGAAGTCAATCAAACAAAGTTGGAAGTAGTCTGATTCTTATTATGATATAAGTGAAAAAGACGATGTTCCATTACCATCAATCCAGTACTCTAGACAATTGTCACTACGAAATTACTACAACGAAATTAAACAATACTCACAAAACCATACGAAAAATTAATGTTAAAAGTAGCTTCTGCTGTTGGTCTTCTTACAATTGAACTAGATAAGCTTAAGAAATTAATGCTAGCAAATTTCGTGGTTGCATATACAATTATCAGACAACATCTTGTTCTCAAAAATTTCACGTTAGATTGGTTGAGTTTAGTATTAGGGTATATTGATGAAACAGAAATTGATTACAGTAATTTGGTGAATAAAACAGATTTGTACGAGAGTGAAGTAGGAGATACTTTTGATTCATACGCTTGGTTAAAGAAACAATATGTACTAACAGATCAACGATATGAGGATACTTCGTCAGATGTTTATGATAAATATAGAGAGTTTATAGCTGATCCTAAAAATAATAAGTTCCGCGAGTTTCTTGATTCGATTGCTGGTGCTAAACTTTTGTCTTTGTATAAAATATTGTATAATGAAAAAACAAATCATCGATTTCAATCACATTTCAAAAGAAATTCCAAAACAAGATGTTGACGCTCCAATTCATTATTATAAATTTTATCATAAAAACCTCTGGTGTGTAAAAGAATGTTATAAATACTACCGTAGAATACTTCGAGCAATATCATATTTACCGTTGTTAATGACTAGCTCTGGCATAATCTCAAGTGGATCATTATCAAATCCGTTTTTGTTAATATCTGGTGTCGGTGTCTCTTTCAACAGCATGTAAAAAGATTGAACCCAAACTTGAAACAAAAAAAAAATTCTTGTAAAACAGCAAGTATAACTTACAAAAAATTACTTGATCAGATACGATCTTACTTGCGAGGTGTAAAATATGATATGGACTATTTAATACGCGAGTTTCGTATTATTGATAGTATGTTAACGGATATACTACCAATGAGAGTCAGCAGGTATGAAAAAGATCATCATAAAATATGGTCACAACAGTAGATCACTGTCAAAAAATGCGTCAACTATATTATCAATAACGGTCACAAGAAAGACATCATGCAAAGGACCTCTCCAAAGGAACCACAGGCAATGAAGGGGCCTTAATGGAATGGTAACCGCTTATGATGCTACTGGTTATTTTTGATATTTTGTATAGTAGACTTAAAGTATAGTATATTTTTATTGTAGACATAAACTTTAAAAAATAACAATAAAGAATAGTAAGTATATTGACGGGTCCTTTTGGTTTAGGATCCGCCTCTTAGTTTACTGAAAAAAATTATGTGACATATTAGCCACTTATTTTAAGCTGAAAATGACTCCTTAATAAAATTACAAATTAGAAAGTTTTATAGGAGAATTCTCGGTTTGGTTTAGGATCCGCCTCTTAGTTTACTACTGAATTTACAGAATCCGCAGAGCAATTATTTAAACCTATCACAAAGACTACTGAAGGTATTCTTCCAGTTTTGAAAAAAACACGCTGAATCAACTGAAAAAAAAGCGAAGCGAACTAAAACGACAAAAATTCTACGAGAACTTCCGGAGAAAATAGCTGCGGTTCAGCCAACTCGAGAAATAGATCAAGCGAAAGGTGATACTCAACAAGAACAAGAATCAGAAGCACGAGTTAGGATTATTTTAGCTGATAAATTTGTCGAAAATGTTAATAATATCAGACAAGCCAAAAATATTAAACAATTAGCTGTGGTTGCTGTGAGAGGTTATGATAATCGAGGACAATTTTTAAAACCTGAATACGTCGATGATCCTGTAAGTCGAGAAACTTGGTACAAATGGATATTTCGCATATACCACAACGTTGATCAAGCTCGAAAGAGCGATCCAAGATATATGAAATATATTCATGCAATAGATGAATATATTTCGTTTATACAATTACCACCAGAACAACGAATAATAATGCAACAACAACAACAACAACAATCATCATCGCTATCGCCAAAACAGCGAGCACAACGACGACAAGAGGAATTAGAACAACGAACACAACAACGACGACAACGACTATCAACAAGACAACAACAACAAAAACAATTATCATCACCACAACCACGAGAAGAATTGTCTACTTCACCATCCAGTGATGAAGCATTTTATTCCCCAGAAGGATCCCCAGATATCTTTGATGTTTTATTAAATCCCGATAAAAGTGATATTGATGAAGGTGCAACTGGAAGTGGTATTAATACTCGAGGAAGTGGCCTTGTTACTTGTCCAGGTAATATCCTTGCCGACGTAGATAGATTAGAAATTTTAATCGGTGGAAAACGAGCTGGTAATGATTCTCCTGAAATTATCAACGAAATCTCATCAATTTGTCAACGATTATTTACAGGTGGTATTATGGACGTTAGCATATATCGGTCCCTCATTAATGAAATCACCGATGATTATCACAGTGATTAAAGTTAGATATGATTATTATAATACATGATCATACATGTTGCTCAGCGTGGACTAACTATGGTCAGGGTGGTAAATTCAATATTACCTGTATACAAGACATTTTACGGAGATGGATTTGGTGATGACATTCAGGGTTTATTTAGAAGAATAGCCCCAAAAGCAATACCAATCGCAAAGCAACTAGGAATGAAAGCTATTGACGTTATTCGTGAAAAAGGTATTAGCGCTGCTGGTGACGTTGCTAGTAAAGCATTTTCTGCAATCAAGGATAGATTATTACGATTAGTACGTAGACCACAATTAGTCCGACCCCCACCAGTAAAATTACCCAGCACCGAAGTGATGCCTGCAAGTGTTAGTAAAATAATAAATCAAGCCGCAAATCAAAATCTAGCAGAGTTAGCCGATGAAAAGGAAAAAAAAAAACAAAAAAAAAACGTAGCAGCATGTCTGATGGCAGGAAGTGATCTTCGTATTAGACGATGACCAAAAACATAACATGTTCAAAAATGTATCTGATCCCGCATTTGACATGGATGCTCCAGTTCTCAAGGATGAGTCTGTGCGTGATTATCAATATTATTCTTACGACGCACTACAGCCAAATCAGCGTGGACGAATCGAATTACAAGTTCAAGATACAAGTAGATATTTCTTACCCGCTGAAGCATTCATCGAAGTAGAAGATGAAATTTTAAAAGCAGATAATACTGACTATGGAGCTGATATTAGTGTTGGTTTTGTTAATAATGGCATCATGGCATTGTTCGACAGCGCCACGTACATGATCGACAGAAGAAATATTGAATCGATTCAAAAAGATGTTGACGTTGCCACGACGATACTTGGCCTTGCAAGATACAGCGACGATTATTCAAGATCAGCTGGTCCATCAATGATGTTTACCAAGGATACTTCTGATTATCCTGAATACAACCAGTATGAAATAGGACGACCAAGAAACTTTGCTAGAAATGCCGACGTGGATGTGCAAAGTATGATTATTAATATCGATCCAGATTTCAAATTAGGATTTAGATCACGTCGAGTAATGTTGCAGGGTGGAAGCAGAAGATTTTCTTGCGCGATTCCGCTATCACATTTTTGGATTCTGCAGACACGTTAGGAAAGTTATTTTTGGAGCCAGACATACAATTATACTCGTACGAAAAGCAACCGACGATGATGCTATATGGCGACCCGCCGGTGATGCCGGTAAGGTAATTCTAACAAAGCTTTCATTGTGGATGCCAGGAATAACTCCAGCGATATCTGAAGAAGATCGGTTACTCACTTTCATGGGCAGCGGCGGTAAGTCGACGCTATCATGGTTAACAACAACCACAGATGCTGTTCAAGCACAATTAATGGTTTATTTACATGGCATATAGCATCACGACAGGGTATTTTTGCGCCGCGACATATATTCGTTCCGCTTCAAGATGCTGCACGAGTAAATGATCAAACGCGTAGTATAATGATATTTGACAAACTCGTGTTTCCGAGGTTTCATTGAGAATAAATGGACATAAAAAACCATCGGAGGATATTTTGTTGAATTTCGAGCAAAATCATGTGGCGCGTTCTTATCATCGATTGATGTCGTTTATGGGGCGTGATCAAAATGTTGATACTGGTTTACAAATATCACAGCTAGATTTTACAACGCTGTACCCGATTTATTACTTTTCGCTGGAACATTTGGATTTGTTTAGACAGTCCGTCGTTGACATACATTTTCGAGCTCGTGTGACGCGAGGAGCTATTGCTAATTACAGAGCAATCGCCGTTATACTTAGAAATAAAACAATGCTACTTGAAGATGTTGGTAGTCGCATGAGAATCGTTGATGCTCCAGTAGAAAATATGCAAGCGTTAATTTAGAAGTCAGAAATATATCATAAATGCCATATCACCACGTTAGTGTCAGTCTGACTCCTAGTCAGATTAAAAGGTTTCAGTCAGCATCAGCAAAGCGATGGGGAACAAAAATATCATTAAAACAAGAACAAGTCGCAAGTGGTCAAAATAAATTATCTCTAACAGAACGCCAGTTCAAGCATTTCAATGAAGCTAAGCAATCAAAGAGAGGTATACGAGTAAATCTTTCTACGGGTGCTATCAGCGACATCGTTAAGACTGGTGGGATATTTTCACTTCTTACAGCTATCCCAGCGTTGATAGCCGCTGCCGCTCCAGCTGTTGCAAAAACTGCTGCGTTAGGTGCAGTTGGGACAGCTGCTGGAATGGCGCTGAAGAAAGCAACTGGACGAGGAATAATAAAAAAGGAAACGAAGAGGTCACGGTCTGAGACTTCCAGGAATTCGATACGGGAAAGGATTAAGAATTTCAGGGACTCGTTGATTTTCCCGATGTCCAATTTTGATTTACTCGATGCTGCTAAGCAACTAAATATAAAGAATTTCATGTGCTTTTATGCGTAATCAATTACCGAAAAATCCAAATCTGATTGAAACTGGTATTATTAATCTCGATAAAAGCTCTGGTCGTGGCACTCACTGGGTTGCATATGCAACTGATCCACGTGGTATTGTTTATTTCGATTCGTATGGGTTGGCGCCACCAAAAGAATTTTTAAAATATATCGACAGACTTCAAAATATTCCAGTCTGGTATTCAACGCTACCAACACAAAAAATAACCTACCCGCCGATATGTGGCCGTAAAAAATCTTGCAGTACTTGATGCTGTATCAAGATCAGCGAAACCACCCTATAAGGCTGTACACGAATATACGAGTTCCTTTTTTAAATATCGCTAATCATATAATGGTAGATATTTACGGAAGATCAGCTAAAGCCAGAACCCGAACAGAGTTCGGACCAGATGAAGATTTACTCAAGCGAGTAACAAGGCAGATCTATGATGAATTATCTGAACTGCTCAATCTTGCCAACGTTGATCCAAACGGACTTGTTATATTTCAAAACCGTGAAGGAAAATTGAAGACGAGTAATATTTCAATCAACGATATTATTATTCGTAGTCGATTATCGCGAGAAGGTCTTATTGCAGTATATGACAGAGGGCAAACTTGTTCCTAGTGGTATTACTGCAGTGTCGATCAATGATAAGTTGTCAACATTCGGTGATACCATGCACGGCGCTCTCAACATGAATAATAATAAAATTACCAACGTTGGAGAACCAGCAGATAATCTCGACCTGCAACGAAGAAATATGTCGATGATAAGGAAATTCCAGTGACAACTTCGTTAGCTACAATCAACCATGGAATGACCACACTCAAAAACTGATTTTACTAATCAAGTACAACTGTTTCTGACTTTTCGCAGAAACGTAAACAGAACCATTAATGAATTTTTTGGAAGTCCACCAACCGTTGACAAATCTCACCGATATGAATACGAAAATCAAGGATATTGTCAGTGGAATTCCTAATATCGTCAATAAAACTAATCTCGTTAAAATTCCACACAAACAAATTAACAATATCGTGTACACAGTATTATCAGGATCATCAACATGGACACCGCAAAATAACACTATCAAACATACCGCGGAGGTCACTGGTGTGTACAGGCTGTCCGTATTTAGTTCTGCAAAATTTAGGATTTTTACCACTTATCTATGGCGTCATTCAACGGATAATTTTTCTGAGACTGTATCTATAGTGTTAAATAAAGATACCGAAGAAACGTTTATGCTGGAATCATCTGATAAAAAATTAACCTCGGCGTCTTACTTGTGGTGTCTGGAATTTGTAGCTCAAACACCTCAATTAATTACTTAATATAGTATAATGATAGACGTTCAGCGATACAGATACGATCAAGTAACAACATGGCAGAATAAACTAAAAACCATCATCGATGATTATACTGCAAAAATAAAAAAAAAATCGTAGACGTGCGGTTGTCGTTGATATTATCGTTTATTCGATTTCCGCGATTGTTGCTGGAACCGGCGTAATATTATCAACGTTGACGATGACAGCACCGATCGTTGTAACAATCGTTGTTTCATCGTCAACCACGATCGCTGGAATATTCAACATTATCGCGAAAAAGAGATACGTACACAAATGAAAAATTGAACGAGTACACGATGAAATTACATACTGCAACTGTACCATATTCCAAATTATCGTCGATGATTTCTTTGTCGCTCAACGATGGAATAATATCCGATGATGAATTCAGTATTATAATAAAGATCTACAATGAAGTATTTAACCGTAGCGATGCCACGGGTGATTCGATCACGGAATAAATAATTTAGAGCAACAATAAAATAATTATGACAACAAAATCTACGTTATCAGATAGAATATCTGTCGATGATGTCATTGATACAATTAAATTGATTTATGAATATTTTGGAGCAACTTTTACTTTGGATGATAATACAGGAGATTATATTATAAAATATCCTGAATGGGCAAAATCAGATTTTATTAACGATGAACGCTGGAGAAATTAGCATCCCGGTGTAGGAATTGGTGGCCCAGATGTTAAAGTCGTGGATGAACACACTGAGATGCTACAATTTCATGTATGGAGTGTCAACGGTTGGTTTGAAGATTTTGAAAAATCAATTAATAGTTCAAAATAATAATAATGACATCACAGGAATTACTACAACAGATCGTCACTAATACTGATCCGGTAAGAACTACAATGATATCAGCGAGTTCAACTAATCCTGAATTCAGTATTAATTTTCCGACCGCAATTCCAGCTAAAGAAATTGCATTAGCGTAATTACGGGTTTATTATAGTTGGCCAAATATTAGGTCAAAATCATTCGGTGGACTACAACCAAATAATTCATTAGTATTTGCAGATAAAAAAAAACCCGATGGAACTCCTGATTGGCAAGTAGTCAGTATTCCAACGGGCAGTTATCAAATAGAACAGATCAATGAAGAATTTCAACGTAGAATTAAATCCATCAGAGGAAAAGAATCAAAGATAGCCTGTCATCGGCCGTTGAAATATTATCACCGGATTATGCTGTGGACATGTATCAAAGTTCGATTAGAACTGTGTTAGGATGGCCTGAAGTTGAACCTGTTTATCAAGGACCACCAGAACCACGCCGCGATGAATTTCTGACAGCAGATCAAAGTTTCATTAAAACTCCAAATTATCGAAATAATCATCCGTGGTCCATTAATAGATTTTTTATTGATGGAAGCGAAAAAATGCCTGATTTGAGAATTCCAGGAAGAGAAACCACAGCAAGTTTGGATTTACGCATTCTCGACACTACATTATCAGCTATGATAGATGAATCTAACCAGACATTTACTAATATTAAAAATTTAATCATTGATTTGATACAAAATTTCAACGAGGACATAAAAAAGAATATCATAGAATCAATCCAGCATCTGAATCAAAATGTTAATTGATTTCGAATATTCTAAACATGTTGTAGTCAAAAATTTATATAATTTTTTTACAGATCCAGTAAGTATAAACTACGAGATTGAAGAAATTGAAAATTTATATAAAAGACATAAAATCGGTGAATTAAGACAATCAATAATTGATCTTGTCAAGGGAAACTTTTCAAAGATAATTGAATCATATAGGAAGATAAGCACCTCGCCAAAAATATTTTCAGATACAACAACGATTCATATGGCAGAGGTCGTCACATTCCGCCGGGCATCGTCAATATCATATCAACGATCGTTGTCAATCTAGTATGTGATGTCATCGATGGCAGTTATCAAGTTGACGCTGAAAAATCCAACCAAGCTCAACAGGGATACGTTTTATATTCATTTACTCCTCAAGTTCCACCGGGATATTTGATTGTATCAGAACCAATTAATCCCGTTTATTTAAGATGTCATAGTCCGTGGTGATCTCGGATAAATTTTAAATTAACCGAACAGGGACATTTACTCGACCTTAGATCGGAAATTTAAAGTATTAGTTTGTATGTGAAATCATCATAGTATCTCTGAAACATCAAGAAGCAAAAAAAAAAAAAATATAATCAGGAATAAAATAATTTTTTTTTTAAATTCTCCCAGGGATTCTGCTTAGCCATTACAATAGTCTCTAATCCAGTATTATCTTCACTGTCACTGTTGCTTTCACTGGTAACAACCCTTTCAGATTCTGTCATTGATATAATCTTTCGCAGTTGCATTACACGACTATTCATTAGTTTTCTCGTTTCATATTCGCGAGATAAATTCTAGTCTTATTTTTTTCAATAGCATTTGCGAGTGAAATAAATTATTTAACTTGCCTATCATCAACCTTTGCTAAAGGTTCTATCATCGATCGATAAATTAATTTCATAAATCTATAATCATATGGTAGTGTATATCTGTTTTCAGTTCTTCGTTGTTGGAATAATTCAAAATCACACACGATTTTTTGAGGATCAAGTTCAGAGAGCTTTATACCATCATGTTGTAGTTGCTCAATTGCATCAATAACAGCGTTGATATTTTCATGATTCATTATATAAAAAGGTCATTTGTTTAAATAAATTTATTTTTCTGAATTAATTTATTTCTGAATTCATTTTTCTGAATTTTGATGGGGTAATTACACGACTGAAGTTGAAGAAACCTAGCAAAATTCATTGATTTTGATGGAGTATTTGCACAACTAAATGATGAAATCGAAATTTCACTGATTTTCAGTTTTTCATAAAAATAAAATTTCAGAAATATATTATAAATAAAATTATAAATAAAATTTTATGAAATATTCCGTAAAATTAAGAAAATATAGCAAATCTGAGTAAATTTATTGATTTTGATGGGGTATTTGCACAACCGAAATTGAAAAATCTAGCAAAATTCATTGATTTTGATGGGGTAGTTGCACGATTGAATAAAAAAATCTCAGTGAATTCATGATTTTTCTGAATAAATATATTTCCGATAATTTCAGAAGACAATAAAAAAAATAATTTATAGAAACTACATAATGCATGGATTATTCTTGTGTATTCTAGCTCTGAATTTTTCTTGTAATCGTCGGCGCGCACGTTCATCACGTGAGACAGGCATGATGGAACATGATCGATGTGAGAACCCTTTTCCTGCGTAAATTTTATCAATGAATTCTATACAAGTAATATCTCTTTCAGTAATTTTGAAATTTAGTCCACGGAGGTAATTTATCAGCAATACAGATTTCATCAGTATCATAAATAATAAAATTCGTATCATTATTATTAATTATGTATTTTTAATTGTTAGCAGCATATCTAAATTTAATTTTCTGTTTGAATTTCTTTGAAAACGCTGAGATACATCTATTATTTACTACATCAAATATTGAAGCACGGTTAATGTCAAAATACTTACCAGCCTAAGTCATCGATGGGAAAATTATTTCTTCACCTGTTTCTGTGTTTGTGGATATAACTGATCTTGGATATTTATTATTATAACCGGTTCTTCCTGATTTACAATTCTGACTCTGTAACAACACGTAAATGTCCTAAAGAATTATCTTTCGGGTTTGAATTGATGTGATCGATTAAAAATCCTTTGATTATCCCGTAAAAAACACTCGTAGATGAAACGATGATAGAGATATGTTTTATTTTTTCCAGCATTAAATATAACATAGCCAGTATTAATAATAGATCCATTGACTGGTTTTTTTCGTTGACAGTTTCTGATTATACCACACGAGATGCCTCGTAATTCTTAATGATGGGACGTTTCACAAACTCATTCTGTTCCATTTATATATAATATCATTCTTCTAAATGATTATTCTGAAATCTAGCCAAATAATCATTTATGGTTTTAAACGGAGATGCCGATGGTCCATATTTCTCATCATAATACTGCTTCATCTCTCTATACTTTTTACCGCCACATTGCACGCATAATTGAGTTTTTCCTCTGACTCCAACACTACATCGAACGCAAGGTTTTGGTCCTGTGCTTCCTCTACGAAAACTCTGCTTGTGGTATCCGCAGAATTCTTTTACACATGGTTTATTGCAGCGAAATGAAAACCCGATCATTAACCAGTTGCATTTGTTATTTGTTTGTATCATTATATTATAACCAAAAATCTAATTAAATACATCCTGTCTTACTGTAATGGAGGAAATTAAGAGATTATCTGCAATTGAACCCTCTAGAGCAAGATTTGATCTTGATAAATTACCAAAATCCAAATCTAAATACTCAATGCAAGACCTCGCTTTGATGAATGATGATATAACCGATCGTATTCGTGAAGCTAAGAAGGAATTTTATAACGATGGTGCTACTCATACTTGGTCGACATTTAGAATCAGATACCGTCGACACAAGAATAAATGACGAACGAGGAAGAAGTATTATCAATTACCTTGATAATCAGCGATATATTATTCTGATCAAATTTATTGTGCAGACGGATGATGATATTTGGATTATCCGTGATAAACGTGAACCTGTCAGAGTAACACAATCAGGACAAACTGTTATATTGGATAAAAAATCCAAGCCAGGTATATTAACTGGTATTGGTAAACCGTAATATGAACGAGCATATCGTGTAACCGCAGTTGTTTATGCGATATATCCGTTAAATGATAAACCCAGCGTTGAAAATCTTAAACCGATGAAATTATCAAGATTAAATTGTGTAGCTGAGCGAGTCATGGAATTCAAAAAAGCAACACGTGGAAATAGCTCAACAGATATGCGACGTAAAACAATATATGGGCAGAAACAGTTACGAATACTGGAGCATCTATCAAAGACGTCGCTGAACTAGAAAAAAGATTAAAATTTCCAATAACAGTAAGAACACTAACCGGAGAGATTTTATATGCGTGAAAATACACATCAAGAGGAGCTCCAATAACAATCATTGATCATAATGGACATGCATGGACTGATGCTTTAACAATATTTCCACGAGATAGAATAGTTAAATTTTATGACGATTATATATTCGATGCTATCAGAAATATCAGTAAGAATGATCCTGTATCTGTTTGGTTATTTCAGAGTTCAGAATCCGTGAATTATGATCAATTTGAAAACCCAATGGAGAGATTTACCGTAAAGAATCTCTCCATGAAGAAATGAAGAATCTTGCATTGAAATATAATTCTGATGATGTTGAAGTTGAACGATTATTGAATAATTGTTTTACAGTTCCATCAGTTGCTGCTCACTTCGCTCAAGAGAAAAATTCATGGAAGCCAACACGATCAGAATTCCTCGTGGATATTCAACCTAGTTGTGTCGAATACGGACACGGTGGATTATGGAATACCAAATACGATCATCGTAAAGTTATATCGGTTGATATGGTTGCGTGTTATCCTGGGAGTTTTCTTGGATACGGACACTGTTCTGAATATTTCAAAAGATTCGGACATCCAACACATGAAATGACGAGAGTTACGATAAATGTACCATTACCTGATTTTGATTTAACTGGATTTGCTTGTGTAAAATCATTTAAGTTTTGTGATAATCTTCATCCTATTGTCTATGCGTGGTTTGGGAGACATTTCTCAGAAACATATTGGGTTCCAATAGTGCTATTACGATACATGCTTGATACTGGAATCTTAGTGTCGTTGAGCGTAAGTGAAGCTATTATATCATATCATCCGCAGAAACAAGTTTGGTTACCACAACAATAGATATATTCACCGACAGATCCAGGTGAAGATTGGGATAAAACTGATTATGAAAATAAAGTTGCAAAAGATCTCGGCAGAAAAATAATTTTACTCAAGGTGGTTCATATGATCATAAACGACATTGTGCAAGATTAATCATGGATGATGCTGAGTTAGATTTTATAATTACTGATACAACGAACAAAGGAACATTCGTAAGTAGAAGCAATGCTTATTCATCAGACGGAATTAAATTGGATACAATCATGAGTTATATCGATGGTGAGTCACCACAATTTACCCATTTAAGATCATATATGCTTGCTTACGTTTCTATAAATTATCGATGATAAATAGATTTCCTCGTTACCCTGTCAGAGTTGCCAAATATTCGTTTTATATAAATAGCGCGTACATGGATTTAGTAAAACCATTACTCAGTAGTAATGAATGGAGATCATGGAGAATAAAACACGAAAGCATACTCGATTATTCTGAATCAGCAGACGTTGATATCAAAGAAATATATTACGGTAATGACAATCAAATACCACCATCAACAGTACCATCTGTATTTGATCCTGTGGCTAGACATAAAACCATCTATCTCAATGGACCTGGAGGTTCTGGTAAAACAACACGTGCCATTGAATTATTTCATCAGAGTTCAGATATGATTGTGTTGACACCTACACACAGACTAGCAGGAAAAATTAAACAACGAGAAATAAAATCATGTACATATCATGGCTTCTTCAGATGGTGTGGAGATACATGGACACCTAAGCGAATGGGTGAGAAATATATTCCCAAAATCATCATCTGGGATGAGATTTGTACGGTGTCGTTAGAAACACTAAGAATATTTCTTAATTGGTTATTAACGAAAAATACTGCAGTAATTAAGTGCGGCGATCATGGTCAACCAACACCTTTCGTCGGTCAATCTCCACATGAGTGGTTAAAGTCATTTGTGGATTATTATGAAGAAATAAAGGATGATTATAGAGCTATTGATAAACCTCTGAAAGAATTTAAAAGATTAATGAGACTACAACCAGATAGAATACAATGTAAAATAGCGCGTGAAATAATTCGATGATTTCGGAATCTGGACACCAAATGATTTAATAGTTGCTAGTAGAAAAATAATTTGTGATGAATTACAGGAGAAATTATGTTGCACAAAGAAAAATTCTCAAATCTACTTGTGCCATTGTGTTATCGCCCAGCAGATACTCTACGACAAAATGTCGATATTGAAATTCCAGGATCAGATGAGAAACATAATCTTGTGTTAAATGATTATTTTAGTTGAAGTTGATATTGTTGAAAATGCGTTGAGCATGAATAATTCACCGTGGAAATTGGGATATGCCATAACGATTCACTCGTCACAAGGATTAACTATTACTGATACAAATAACTGGATTGTCGATGACAGAATCGAGTGGTCAAATTTAGTTTATCTCGCAGTGTCTCGAGTCAGAAGAATATCTCAACTGTACAGAGTTGTCATGAATTCCACAGAAAGTAATAATCAAACTGTTAGTGTTGAAGTAATAAGAAAAAAATTATCCAGTTATAAACGATGCGATAACAAAAATAATCGTGATTTTGATATCAATGTTAAATTTATTATGACGCTAAAACAGAATAATCGTTGTGTAATTTGTAATTGTCACATGTTGTGGAAGTATTCGAGTAATAATCCAAACAATTTACCGTGGATAGAATTAATAGTGATCTTGGTCATACATATGGTAATGTCATACTTACCTGTCTTGAATGCAATCGACGTTGGGGTTCCAATTTACAGAAGTGAACGCGGTGGTAATTGTGTGTCTTCAGGAATTACTTGTAATTGTTCACGGACAAATCCACGCTGAGGAGCATTCGAATCTAGTCTGTAGATTGCAGGTCTACCCGTAGAACTAACCAGGCTAGAAATTTTATGTGTAGTCACACTCCAGATAGGATCAGTTGCTCTTTTTTTTACCCCCTTCAAGTTCACCGGGTTCATATAAATATCCGACAGTCACATTACCTAACACTGGCTTGAAAAGTCACGTCGTTGTCCGTAGCCATCGCTACGGGGTATATGTTTCTTTGTAATTGCAACGGTGGGTTTCATAGAAGTTGCACGAGTAATTTCATTATTTAACGCAGCTATCACACTTGGTAATCTTGCAACCCATTCACGAGATCTCATGTTGCTCTGAATTATTTCCTTTGCATACTGATATCCAAATAACCGCTCAGCGAGTGTTCGATGAAATCGTTCAACTATTGCCTGATGACGATGAATTGCGGTGTGTCCTCGTCTGATTTTGACATTATGTTTATTCATCAGCGATGACACTGTACCAAGAAATTCTTTGCCAGGATCAACTTGTAGCAACTGGCCATTGTAAGGGTCTCGTTGATAAATTCGTTTAAACGCAGATGCAACTTCAGATGTTCTAGTTGATAGCGGCTCTGCTTCTTTATATCTACTTGCAACGTCAACGACAGTTAACGCGTATTTGTATGTGCGTGATTGACGTCCACGTGTTTTAATGGTATCATGTGGTAAAAAAAAAAATATCTGCTTGATGAACCTAATTGGGAACGCCGACATCAAAATACGCGTACTGAATTTTTTTAGGTGGACGTAGTTAAATTTGCCATATTGCCTGTCGTGCTAACCACACTGCAGCAACAGCACGTGAGACTTTTGCTGCTTCAGGAAGTTTACTAATCGCTGCTCTGTCTCTCCAATATCCCTTTGGGCTATAATAAACAGATTCCATTATAATAGTTATATAATTAATTACCAGCCCCTAGCATCATTTTACCTTTCATTGCAGATTTTACTAGAAAACAAGCGAGTGTTTCTTTGAGAGATTATTCTTTATGAAATTTAAAGCGTGAATCAATTTTACATCTGCCAGATGTCTTTGTTGTAAATCATTACTCTTATACGCGACATCATGAATGACACGCTTGATCAATCGCATTTATTGGGTATTCTCCTGGTTTTGGTTGATTTTGATCATCAAGTCGAATATCATGTCGAGTTCCAGGACCACAATAATTATATCCTGGTAAGTGTTTTTCTCCGGGATATTTTGCCCACCGAACCCCTGGTAATTTTCCCAACGAAGCAGCGATATCACCTCCTGTCTTTGTGCTAGACGAAATAAATTTGGTTTTTTTGTACCACCTTTTTCACACTTACCTGTAAGTGCACGCCTTTTATTTTTTTGTTACTGTTGTTAATCCAGTGGTGGGGGTGGTTGCCTTGCATCGAACACAATATGAATAAATGCTATTTATTATCATGGATATAATTGACTTCTCAGCGACACGAAAACAAGAACCAGTCAAGCATCACCCAGCATTGCGAAATTCTATTAGGGCAATCATAATAGGTCCATCTGGATCAGGCAAAACAATTATTGCTTAATTTGATAATGAGATGGCTCAAGTGGGATAAGTTATATTTAGTAGCTCCATCCGTAGATGATCAAGATGTTATGAAGTACTTAAGGATTTTAATGAATATGCAAAGTCGTTTAATCAAAAAAAGGGCGACGATATTATTGATTTTATTACCGATATTGATGAAGCCCCATCCGTAGATGACCTTGACAGATTTATTAACAATCTTGTAGTATAAGATGATGTGATGCTGGATAAACAATCAAATCCTACCCGGACATTTTCCAGAGGCAGACATAAAAACACAGAGGTGTTTTATGTTACCCAGCGGTATACACAAATTCCAAAAGTGATCAGAGATAACTGTAATATTTTAGTTGTGTTTAATGGAGTCGATACACATACGCTGCGAAATATTCATCAAACTTGGTGTTCAGGGGATATGGACATGATTAAATTTACAAATTTCTTTTCAAAAGCACAAGCTACCCCACATGGATTTATCACAATAAATTTACATGATCCTTGGTCGAGGCATCGTATAGGTATCGATAAAATTTTTGGTCCTTGATGCTATCAGCGGAGGAAATAACTGTCAGATAAACGATAGAGTAATTAAGCAGTTATTTCCCACTTGACATTGTCAAGGACTAAGTCAAGGATATAGCGTAACCTATATCTTAACTGCGCAAATGAACACATACATAACTGCCTCAGATCGTCTGCATGCACATTCACCGCAGTTATACAACATGTAGAATCAGTAATTGTATCTGTGTTTGGAGAAAATACCTATGAAAAAAGTACTTACTACATTGATAGAAGTCTCAGCCCCTTGACACAGTCAAGGATATAATCACAGTGAATATCTTTGTGTGAATGAACAGCACATATATATAACTGCGTATTGCCTGGAACAGACTGCAAACTACATCAGTATTGATTTATGCGTGTCATTTCATTCCTGTGGATATGGTTCTCGGGACTGCAGTTTATTTTAATCAAGGCAAAATATGTAAGATTATTGTGAATTTCGCGATTTATTCTACATTTTATTCAGAATCCGTTGAGTATAAACTAATCACGCATAGGAATTTCCTGCTAGGTAACTATATTATTTTTGAAACGTATTTTTATAACTGGAGCTCATGGTCCAGTGGTTAACGCTTCTGACTCTCGTACTCGAGGTCTTAAATTTGAACCCCATGACTGACATTGTCGATGATTTGGCCCTGGGATGGCAATTTTCTAATATAATTGGGGAAGTTCCCCTGTGTACACCTCTCGCCCCGTCAAACAACATGGTGAGTGTGTTTTGCACCCGCCCGGGGTTTGATTTGGGGGGGGGTGTACATGAAAAATTGGAACTTCCCCAAAAATAAACAGGATGATGTGAACTCGTGACCTTGTGACCTCACTGAAGGGTACCCCAAACAAGGATATTCAGAAAGTATGTCCGCCGGACAAAGAAGCCTCGTAAGGTGCCTGTGGATCATAAGAAAGATCTTAACCATGAAGAGTGCCTGTGGGCCAATGGCCTTTGCAAAGGAATCTTAGGACCTTATGGTAAAAGCTTTACTGGTCAATGAAGGGACCCCGTAGAATGGTAGACTGATCGTCATAGCTGCTGTTTATTTTTATTTATTCAGGATACTTTAAAGTCAATAAATCGTGGTTTTAAATCGACAGCAGCAGGGAGGGTGCGACCACATGTATATGTGATTTTTTTTTTGGTTCCATTTTTCAAAAATAAAGGCTCTATGGAATTGTTTATGTTCATAGTCCGTTTGTTTCAAAAATAATCTTTTTTTTAGCCATTGTAGGAACCCTTATTTTTCAAAAATAAAGGCTCTACAAAAAGTGGTCTGTTCATCCTCCCTGCTGCTGGGCGTCTATTGCCTCGCTATTTCTAAATCCGGCACTGGACGAAATAATATCACACGAGTTTATTTTCTTCAGTAAATAGAATGTTAAGAGTAAACAATCACGTAAATTTCAGATTTTCAAAACCCAGTACAACAGTACTATAGTAAAAAAAAAAAAAATAACAAAAAATTGTCACCAATTAGCTTAAATCCCATGAATGGTCACTGAATGATGTGTAATTTTCTCTGCAAACAAAATCGCATCTCTATTTCTGCCAAAGAAACTCGGCCAGTTAACACCTGACAATCTTCTACCGTATATGTCAAGTTTAATTACCATGATTAAATTAAAAGGAATAAAACAAAATATGCCATGCAGTAAATGTGCCCCCAAACTAATTCAGTATAAATATTTTGTTCAGTAAACAGTGTTGCATGCTTTAAGACTTAAACCTAAGGAAATAAGGTGGGACATAAAAGGTGGGAAAAACAGTTGCCACATGTACGGTAACTTGTGACTGCAGATTTTAACTGTTAAAATGAAGTCCTAGGCATCGTAAGTTACAACAAAATAAGGCATCGTTTATCTGCCAATCAATTGCTGGTGCATATATACACACTGTTGAATATGGTTTATTTTAAGTATGTCCGAAGGGCCGTCCATTTTACAAGATAAATAAAAGGATAAGGATTGACTGTTAATTAGTCACACTGGCTCTATGCTTGTGTACTTAAATCAAAACTTTAGCTATTTTGCAGTTTAGACAAAACTTTATGTCTTTATCTTTTGGATAAAAAAATGTTGTCCACAGCCTTTTCTTAATGTGCTATTACACACGTAAGTAACGCAAAACGGCATTATCTTTTATTCTGGCAACTGTCTGTCGGGATGCTGGAGTTGCTACTATGACGTCACATCACGAAAGTAACAGAATAGGTGCGGACATTTTGCATACGAAGTCACGGAAATTCAGCTCCTTGAAGATATGCCAATATTTAAATATTGGAATTACGGTTACAGATGATACTTCGGAATAAAGTTTTCTTCTATAGTACTTTTATTATTATTCTATTATTTCCACTGATTTCTGGTCTCCTTTAAACTAACTTTAAACTGTGAAAATACGTTTACAAACTGGATTTGTATAAAATTTAAGACTTATCCTTATAGCTGTAGTTCCAAGTAAGAGTGTCGACACTCCCTGACAAGATCCAAGCGATCACTGTATCGCACAGAATAAGCCTCTTATAAATACATGAAGAAAAAAAATGCACACCACCAAGGGTAAAGTACTCGTGCACATCGTGCTGTACGAGTATCTCGCCGCGAGCGACCTACGACGAGACGCATGTATTGTTCAGTCATACAAAACAAAAACAAATGAACCACATTAGGTAACGCTGTTTGCGTCAATGAAGTTAATAAACCAAATTGTTCTTAAAACATACCAAATTGTTTTCTTTCCTTATTCCGTGACAGTCATCCGATCCAACACCCCGTTGGTAAATTCATCATCGCGATCAAAATCCATCACTTGTATCACGTGACAAATTTAACTTAAACACAAACTAAAGACGGGTGAAAACCTGTATGAATAGATCTGGCATGTTTCAAACTGACTTCCATCTTTGACGACTAATGTTATTGATGTCGTATATGTGAATGATTCTGCAATGTCCTCGGGATTGTTACGTATTAGTTTTATTATTCACAGGCCACTCTTACTGTTTATGAAAATGTTATTTGACACAGCCACTTTAATAACTGAATACGATAAATAAATACGATCCAGACTGGCGTACTGTTAAGGCTTGAGATGTATGTTTATCAAAAACGTTCACATTAGCATAAACAAGTCGACCATTTGTTATTATGTTACAAGTTTTTTCCTCTCCTTCGTTGGTCAGCAGTTTTTGGGTATGGTATAAATAAAATTACAAAGCGTGGTGGTGAAGGTGCTTCTGTTCGTCTTCGTATTGTTTTGTTGTAACATCATCATCACCAACATAGTCTTTATTAATCGCAATCGACATACAACTTCTTTTATTCCCCCGACTTCGCTGATTTCAGTCAGATTCTTTTCAATATCATCTCGCAGCTTATTACCAACATTTCGAGTCCACGATGGACGCTCGCAGTTTTCCAGGTTGATCTTGGACAATCACAAGCTCTTCCCAGTTGACGTCGGCAAGAACTCGGCTGGTAAACTTGGTCAAATCAGCTTCGGTGGAAAACCTGGCCAGATCCATATCAAGTCCTCGTCGTCGGGTGGATGAGTGTCCGTAAATATCAATAGGCATTTTGTATGTTATCAAGCGTACTTTCTTAGTCACAATATAAAACCAATAAGCGTTTGAAGGATTGGTGAACACTCGAGTGTTTGCAAAGCTTTAACAACAAGATGTATGTCCGCATATGAAAACTTCTAACCTAGTTTGTAACGGCAGCACTGAATGAAACAGTGATTGTCATCTACCGTGCACGTGGCGGAAGTCGATACGAGTCGAAATATTTAAAGATGTTTGGGTGTCACCATGTATGTGACACAGTGTGTTCCAAGTCCTGGTTGTTCAATCCAGTTAACGATTCCAGGTTCCCTTTTGCGGGGAATCATCGATACAAGTTCATCTCCAATCAAGACACATCAGAAATGTTTGACCGACTTTGACCTCGCGAGTACATCAGAATTTGTTAGCAGATAGTTCAACAGCGAGGCCACAGCCGAAGACCTTGACCCCAAGTCTGATCTTGAGGCCAATGGGATAGTTGAAGACCTTTCCATTTTTTATGCTGCCTCCCTCAACCTTTTTCAGAGCAACCCCAGATGCAGTTCAGACGGCCATTAACGGAAACGCTTTTGCAATCACATGAGCCGCAGCCACTACCAACATTGGAATGGATGCGAGGAATGGCAATACTCCACCGTCGTGTTTCATCTCCGCAATTCCGGCCGGTGACAAACAAATAGCTATCTCGCAGCGTTTACGTTTTGCTGCTTAGAACTGTTGCGCCTGGATCGGTGTCAAGATCAGTGAGGAGGTCCCGATATCTTGTCTGGGGAAGGTTTCAAATGAACTCCGGTTTGTATTTTCATAGCAGTGAGATTTTCAGAACTTTACCAGTTGACCTAGGTTCAACATGATAAGATAAGGCAGGTGTCACATTTATTTAAGACGTTACATGTTCAATGATAAATCTTCCACAGGCGCTAATAAACCTCATCCAGTCACTCAGGTCATGCAATAACAAAGTTTTGTCAGAGAGAATCACAGCAAGCAATGCATCTATACGCATTATCCCCGGCATATCCTACACGTGCTTTGAAGTACATGTCCACCACAAACTGCTTTATCAGTTGCACACGCTCGAAATAAAATTAATACGTCGGGTACACCGTAGTAAAGTCTTGTTAGGAAATCTGTAAGTCTGTGTCAATGTTTTTGGTCTCGGTCCACACACCCGAGACATGAATGTGACCAAAGTCGAGCAGCAGCAGAGAGGGTGAACAGACCATTTTGCTTGAGACATTATTTATAAAAAAAATAAGGTTCCTACGAAAAGAAAACCTTAAGGTCACCGAAAAAACCACAACCTAGTTACTTTATCTCTGACGCGCGTTTTTATTTGTTTCGTTTACGCGTTGATCACTCAGTATTGGTCGTTCACCCTCTCTGCTGCTGTAAATTAAACAGTCATTATAAATATTATCAATAATGATTGGAGAACCACACTCAGCTAGATTAGCTCGAGAGCGACTACAGGCAATCAAAAAATATTTACCCGTCCGCGATTTAGTTAAACAACAACTACAAGCTCGTCAGGAGTCTCAAGTGGAATTTGCAGAAGGTGAAGAACAATTATTTAAACCGATTGTCGAACCAACAAAGAAAATTGTTACAGCAACTGAGGCAACACAAAGAGCTCTTGAAACATTACCTATTGATATTGCTGGCCGTATTCAAGCAGCTCAACCACCACCACAACCACAACCTAAACCACCGAAAACCAGAACTAGGATAATAGATAAATTTACACCTGAAGGTATTGCTGCTATCAGGGATCCAAAAAAATTAATTGATATTGCCGCGTTCGGATATTACGAAAGACAAAAATATGTAAAACCAGAACATGTTACATCTCTAAGCTCTGTCAGTTGGATCAAGGATGTATATCGCATGTTTGCTGATATTCCAGAAATTAGATCTAATGAAGATATTATTAATTTTAATGAATTTGATGAGGCTGTACATAAACATATCGAAAGAACTAAACAATTACAGAAACCAGTAAAAATACTTGGAGAACAAGTTCAACAATTTCCACAATCATTTCGTGATTATCCACAACCACAAAAATCACCACAACAACGAGAACAACCATCACCGCAACAAGAACAACAATTTCAAGAAATGATGAAACGATTTCAATCACCACGACAACGACAACCAGTTAGAACAACAGAGGAAGAATATCAAGATCCTGACGCAACTGGAAGTGGTTTAGGAAGTTGTCTTATTACTTGTCCCAATAACGTCCTTGCTGATGTTGATCGACTAGAAATTCTCATTGGAGGAAAAATAATTCCCCAGAAATCATTAATGAAGCAGCCGATATTTGTAAACGATTATTTACAGGTGGTGTTATGGATATTAATGTGTATCGGTCCCTTATTAATGAAATCGCCGATGATTATCATAGTGATTAAATATGTAATTAGATGCAATTAGTGATAAAATCACTTAATAATAATATGATCATACACAATACTCATAGACCAACCATGGTCAGGGTAATAAATTCACGATTACCAGTATACAAAACGACCTACGGAGATGGACTAGATGATGTTATTCAGGGTCTGTTTAGACGGATGGCACCAAAAGCAATACCGCTTTTAAAGCAACTAGGAATGAAAGCTATTGATGTTGTTCGTGAGAAAGGTATTGGCGTTGTTGGTGATGTTGCTAGCAAAGCATTCTCAGCAATCAAGGATAGACTAGCGCGATTAATACGACGAAAACCTCAGCCAGTAAAATTACCCAGCACTGAAGCGATGCCCGCAGATGTCAGTAAAATAATAAATCAAGCTGCTAATCAAAAACTAGCAGAATTAGCTGATGTACCAATGTCAGAAGAAGAAAGAAATATAACCGCTAGTCTGATAGCAGGAAGCGGTCTTCGTGTTAGACGAAGACGATAATAATAAATATGTTCAAGCGTATATCTGATCCCGCGTTTGATATGGACGCACCGGTTTTAAAAGATGAATCTGTGCGCGATTATCAATATTATTCTTATGACGCACGACAGCCAAATCAGCGTGGACGAATTGAACTACAGGTTCAGGATACAAGCAGATATTTCTTACCCGCTGAAGCATTTATTGAGGTCGAAGGTGAAATTTTGCGAGATGATAATAATGCTGCGATGGCTGATGATTATGCGATTGGTTTTGTTAATAATGGTATTATGGCGTTATTCAAAAGCGCCATATACATGATTGATGGAAGAAAAATTGAATCAATACAAAATGATGTTGATGTTGCCACGACGATATTTGGTCTTGCGAGATACAGCGATGATTATTCAAGATCAGCTGGTCCGTCAATGATGTTTGCCAAAGATATAACTGATCATGCTGAGTATAGAAACGTAACACTAAATGTAGCTGGGGATACAGATACAGCAATGAATCCAAATTACAATTTAGGATTTGCAACACGTAGATCAATGTTACAAGGTGGAAGAAGATTATTTTCGTGTTCAATTCCATTATCACATATCTTTGGATTTTGCAGAAATGTTAGAAAAGTTATTTTCGGAGCCAAGCATACAGTTGTACTTATAAGAAAAGGTACCGACGATGATGTAATATGGCGTGCTGTACCAGCAGCTAATCCAGCACAACATGTTGGAAAAATAGTTTTAACAAAACTTTCTCTATGGATGCCAGTAATGACTCCAACAATACCTAAAGAAGAACATTTACTTTCTTTTATGAGTCAAGGTGGTAAATCGATGTTATCATGGTTGACAATGACCACAGATGTTGTGCAGAACAACGTTAATGGTTTATTTACTTGGCAAATAGCATCACAGCAAGGTGTTTCTGCACCACGGCATATATTTATTGCGCTTCAAAATTATGCACGATTAAACAATCAAAATAATAGTCATATCATATTTGATAAACTGGGTGTTTCTGAAGTTTCTTTAAGGATAAACTGACATCAAGAACCATCCGAGGATATTTTGTTAAATTTCGATCTAAATAATGTAGCACGTGCATATCATCGATTAATGACATTTACGGGACGTGATCAAAATGTTGATACTGGTTTACAAATATCACAGCTAGATTTTACAACATTATATCCGATTTATTACTTTTCGCTGGAACATATAGATTTGTTCAGACAATCCGTCGTTGATGTACATTTTCGAGCTCGCGTGGACCGAGGAGTTATTGCTAATTACAGAGCTGTCGCTGTTATACTCAGCGATAAATCGATGTTACTTGAAGGTGTTGGTGGACGAATGAGAGTTATTGATGCCCCAGTAGAAAACATGTAATTAGATCGCCTGATTTAAAATCAGGATAATAATTATAAATGTCACATCTAGTTAATGTCAGTCTGACTCCTGGTCAGATTAAAAAGCTACAATCATCATCAAAAAATAATTGTGCGGCAAAAATATCACTGCGGCGAGAACAAATCGCGAGTGGTCCGAATAAGCTATCATTATCAGAACGCCAGCATAAGCATTTCAATGAAGCAAAAAAATTGAATAAGGGTATAAAACTCAATCTTTCTGCGAGTGTCATTAAAGACATCGTTAAAACGGGTGGCATATTTCCACTTCTCGCAGCAATACCAGCATTAATAGCCGCTGCAGCCCCAGCTGTTGCAAAAGCAGCTGCATTAGGCGCTGTTGGAACCGCTGCTGGAATGGCGTTAAAGAAAGCAACGGGTCAAGGAATTATGCACGCAGAAAATTTAAAAAAAAGATCACGGGCAAAACAACACGGAAGACGTCTAAGAGCACCAAACGTTCCACAGCCGGGACGTCTAAGATTATCAGGCCCAGCATACGGTCACGGTCTAAGATTACCAGGGACCCCACATTCATGGTACGGAAAAGGTCTAAGATTACCCCGATAACTTCGTCATCGAATTCGATGATTCTTTTTATGTCCAATTTTAATTTACTTAATGCCGCTAAGCAACTGAATATAAAAAACTTTAGAGGAGTTTTTATGCGTGATCAATTACCTCCTCTAGCGATGCGACAAGAAACTGGTATTATTAATCTCGATAAAAACTCTGGACCAGGCACCCATTGGGTGGCGTATGCAATTGATCCACGTGGAATTATTTATTTTGATTCGTATGGGTTGGCACCACCAAAGGAATTTTTAAAATATACAAACACTGCTCAGAATTCGATGCGTTCTAAAATCTGGTATTCAACATTACCAACACAAAAAATAACGGATCCACCGATATGTGGTCGAGAAGTACTCGCTGTACTTGATGCTGTATCAAAATCAACAACACCACCTCATAAAGTCGTGCATGAATATACCACGTTGTCACACTTAAACAGATATCATTAAATATAATGGTAGATATTTATGGAAGATCTTCTCGCAAAGCTCAGCAGCAAGTCGATTTATCTAAATATGCAACTCTTGATCAGCTCAGAAATGAAATCGATGATTTATTAAATATCACAAGTGTGGATCAAAATGAAGTCGTTGTTTTTCAGGATAAACAAGGGCGATTAAAAACGAGCAATATACAATTGTTCGATGTTCTTATACGAATTCCCACCGCGGTTATTAATAATATCGTTATTTTTTCTGATCAAGGTAACATACAAGATTCTGGTAAGTCAGTTAACGATTTTATCAGGCGAGCTGGTGATTCATTCACGGGTTACATTATTATGAACCGAAATAAAATTATAGACCTTGGAAACCCAACCGTAGATACAGACGCAGCAACAAAAAAATACGTCGATGATCAAGAATCTAAGTACGTATTAGTCAACGGTGGTATAATGCGTGCATTTCTCAACATGAATAATAATGGTATTAATAATCTTAGAACACCAGAATTAGATTTTGACGCTGCAACGAAGAAATATGTAGACGATAGCAACATTCCTATAACAACTTCTTTAAAAACAATCAATGATGAAATGACTACACTCAATGGTACTTTTACTAATCACGTACAAACTTTCTTAAATTTTCGTAGAAACATAAACAAACCCATTAAAGATTTTTTTGGGGAACAACCAACAGTTGATATCAAACTCTCCGAAATTAACATGAAACTCAACGACATTATTAACGGAATACCTAGTATTGTTCAAAACACTAATCTGATTAAAATTCCACACGGACAAATTAAAAATATCGTGTACACAGTAGCATCAGGATCAACAACATGGACACCGCAAAATAACACTCTCGAACATACCGCAGAAGTAACTGGGTTATACAGGTTATCTATGTACGGTTTGGAAATTACTGCGGCCACTTCATTATCACCGAATGTATATCATAATCCTCTGTTGGTGATGCTAACCAAGAACATCAAAGAAACGTTTACGTTAACATCAACGGAAATGCCCCCGAGACGTTACTGGTGGTGCCTAGAATTCGTAGCTGAAACTTAATTAAATGACGTTGTTAGTATAATGAATCAAGTGACTGAGTCACTTATCGACGTTCAACGTCACAGATACGCTCAAGTATGTGAATGTCAAACCAAACTAAAAAATATCATCGACGATTATACAATAAAAGTAAAAAAATATCGCAGGCGTATGGTTGTTATTGATATAATCGTTTACTCAGTTTCCGCTGTTGTTGCTGGAACCGGATTATTATTATCAACAATAACGATGACAGCACCTGCAGTTGTAACAATCGTCGTTTCAACGGCAACAACATGCGCAGGCATTCTGAGTATTATCGCTAAGAAAATATCTACGTGTACAAATGATAAATTAAGCGAGTATATAACAAAACTACACACAGCAACAACATCTTATTCTAAACTATCATCGTATCTTTCTGCGTATCTCAGCGATGGTAAAATATCTGATGAGGAGTTCGCAATGATAATGAAAACCTACGATGAAGCATTTAAAATGGAACGCAATGCGTTCTCTAGCGATTTTAGTGATAAAGTAACTAACTGAAGGTTGAATTCATGAGATTGCGTTCTATTAAATAACGGAGTATTTTAAATAATGTCGACGTTGGAACTATTACAGAAGATCGTCACTAATACAACGCCGTCAAAAACTACTATGATATCATTAAGTTCGACCAATCCTGAATTGAGCGTTAACTTTCCAACTGCAATTCCAGCAAGTGAAATAGCATTAGCACAATTAAGAGTTTATCATAGCTGGCCAAATATCAGGTCAAAACCATTCGGTGGACTACCAGCAAATAATTCACTGGTATTTGCGAATAAGAATAAACCTGATGGAACTCCTGATTGGCAAGTTGTTGGAATTTCAACAGGCAGTTATCAAATAGAACAGATTAATGATGAGTTCCAACGCAGAATTAAATCTATTACAGGAAAAGAATCCAAAATAGCAATCACTGTTTACGAACCAACATTATCAGCGGCGATTGAAATAAATTCCCCTGATTATGTTGTAGATATTTATCAGAGTTCCATCAGATCTGTGTTAGGATGGCCTGATATTCCTCCTGTTTAGAATGGAATTCCAGAACCGACTAAAAATGAATTTTTCACAACGGAAAAAAAATATATTAAAGATCCTGAATATCGAGATAACTATCCATGGTACCTTATAAAATTTGGATTAGATCCAAGCAACAATGAACATTACTTTGCCGATTTTGACGGTAAAAGGATCCCTAAGATAACTAAATCACCATTTAAAATTATCCTCGTAGACTCCGAGACGCAGACTACTAGAGAGATTGTTGATAAAGAGTTTTTAAAAAGATTTTTAGATGTTCTTAAGCCTGAATACGATAAAACACTTAATGATTTAAGAAGTTTATTTATTTCATTATCTCAACATTATGACGATGGTGTAAAAAATCAGATAATCGAAACAATAAAGCATTTAAATGGGATCTTATTTGATTTATACATCGATAATCGAAGCATTATAAACGTTGCGACTAAAGTCAATAGAATTCCTTACGTAACTTTAAAAGAAAATCAATTACTTCTTGATCATTACAAAATAACAGAAAAAGATTTACAAACATTTATAATACCATATTTAGATAACGTTGAAATGAAGAAAACACTTGACGTCCTTATTGATGAATATTTCCCAAAAATACATGCATCGTGGAAAAAAATAGCCCCACCACCGGTTATTCTTAAACATAACAACGATCCATACGGTGGAGGCCGTCATATCTCGCCTCAAATTGTTAATATAACATCAACGATCGCAGTCAGTCTAGTATGTGATGTAATTGATGGCAGCTATCAAGTAGATCTTTCAAAATCTAGCCAGGCCCAGCAAGGATATATATTATATACATTTAGCCCTCAAGTGCCCCCCGGGTATTTAATTGTATCTGAACCAATTAACCCCGTTTATCTACGTGTACATAATCCGTTATTAACAAGGATACATTTCAAACTTACTGATCAGCAAGGACGTATTTTGGATTTACAGAATGAAACGTTAAGTATAAATCTGTATGTGAGATCATAGAGCGTTTTATCACAATGCGTCATTAAAAAAAAAAAAAACACACAAAAAAAAAAAATATCCAAATCGGATCAGAATAGTTTTTTTTTACTGGATAAATCAAATTATAAGTAAATAACCTATATACTTACCAGGGATTTTGTTTAGCCATTATCACATTAACTCCACTTTCATTATCATTTTCACTTTCATTTTCACTTTCATTTTCATTTTCACAATGCTCTCTTAACTGTCTTATACGAAACTTTATAATCTTTTTCTGTTCGCATTCATGAGATAGTTCTAGCTTAATTTTGTCAATAGCTCGCGAGAGAGATACAAACAGCTTTACCTGATTATCTGTAGCTGTTGCCAGCGACTGTAACATTGCCTGCTGGATAAATTTCATGAATTTATAATCAGATGGTAGTGTGTACCTGTTCTCTAATTTTCGTTGTTGTAATGATTCAAAATCACATAGAATTTTTTCAGGATTAAGATTATCAGATATATTTACACCGTTATGCTGTAATTTTTTAATCGCAGAAATAATAACATTAATGTTTTCAGAATTCATTATATTATATATGTTTGTTTAATATAAAAAAAATAGTCCCTAAGGACTGTTTCAAGATGATTATATACATATGAAGATGATTATATACATATGATTATATACATATGAAGATGATTATATACATATTATATACATATTATTATGATTATATACATATTATTATGATTATATACATATGAAGATGATTATATACATATGAAGATGATTATATACATATGAAGATGATTATATACATATGATTATGATTATATCTTAATTAAGGACAGCACAAAACACATAATCTTAATTACAGTAGCGTATTTACGGCACAGTTACATATAAACTTATCCTATGGACGCATTCGCATAGACATCCCCCCCCCCCAGCGAATTCCTAATCGAAACGAAATATTAGAAATTCAGAGGGCTGTCTAGGCATTGCGATTTTATGTACCCCCCCCCCAAATCAAACATATTTACAGTAACGTACTTACAGTAACGTATCTACAGCAAGCATATTTACAGCAATTATATACAAGGTTTTGTTGTGGACGGCACAGTTACATATAAACTTAATTCTAAGAACGTTAACTCTAGGACGGCACAGTTACATATAAACTTAATTCTAAGAACGTTAACTCTAGGACAGCACAGTTACATATAAACTTCATTCTAAGAACTTTAATTCTAGGACGACACAGTTACATATAAACTTAACTAACTTATCCTAGGGCCTTTTTTCTACGTTTCAATATAAACTTGCACACCCTCCCCATATAATCAACCCGGGGGAGTGCAAAAGTACACCCACCACGTGTTGACATAGTGGGAAAGTGTGTAAATCTCTATTGAAACGTAGAACGGGGCGGCCTTCGGCCCCAATTAAATAAATTTTTTGGCATAATATCGCCTTCGTAGACATTTGCCATTCACGAGATTCGAACCACGGACCTTGAGCATGAGAGTCCAAGCGCGTTAGCAATCGGCCACCGGACTTCATATGTATGCATAACGAAAATATTAGTATATAGTTAGCGCATAATGTACTTAGCGTAACAGAATAAAATCAGAATTTATTGTAAATTTCATAATAAAATCAGAATTTATTGTGGATTTCTTAATACAATCAGAATTTATTGTAAATTTCTTAATAAAATCAGAATTTATTTTCAGTTTCCAAATGCTTTACACAAAACCCACAGCTAAAGTCTGTATTAATCAGACGTTGACGAGGATACTAAAATAATCGATAGCTATACAAACACGCAATGCCAGCTCATTTCTAAAAATAACCTCATGTACAAACTGCTGGGTCGCATAAGAACGTAGAAAATATAAATATTATTGAGATTTTATAGAATAATGTGTATAATAGCATCATTATTTATACAACGATGAAATTATTGAAAATTCTCAATTGTTGTAGGGTAGTTTGCACGACTGAAATTGAGAAATTTGAACAAAATTCACTGATTTTGATGGGATATTTACACGACTAAATCAAGAAATCTTAACAATTTTGCTAAATTTCATTTTGTATAATATAATATATATTTTTTATAAAACTGAATAAATCTGATAAATCTGATCAAATTTCATAAACCAACCGTTGATTGGGCTGGGGGGTTGACATGAAAAGATCGAGAAAAGCGAACAAAATTCACTGATTTTGTAGGGTAGTTTGCACGACTAAATCAAGAAATCTTAACAATTTCGTAAATCTGATGTGTATTTACATGATAAAATCATGAAATCTTAATAATTTTGATAAATTTCATCTTATATAATATAATATCAATATTGATATATTTTTTATAAAACTGAATAAATCTGACAAATCTGATTGAATTTCATAAACGAATCGTTGATTGGGATGGGGGTTTGAAATGAAAAGATTGAGAAAAGCTAACAAATTTCATAAAATCTGATGGGGTGTTTTCACGACTAAATCAAAAAATCTTAACAATTTTGCTAAATCTGATGTGTATTTATATGATAAAATCATGAAATCTTAACAATTTCGCCGAATTTCATCTTATATAATATAATATGATTTTTGGCATATTTTTTTATAAAACTGAATAAATCTGATAAATCTGATTGAATTTCGTGAATCTGCTGGGGTTTTGACATGAAACGATTGAGGAATTTGAATAAAATTCACTGATTTTGATGGGGTGTTTTCACGACTAAATCAAAAAAATCTTAACAAATTTGCTAAATCTGATGTGTATTTACACGACTAAAATCAAGAAATCTTAATAATCTTAATAAATTTCATTTTATATAATATAATATAAATTTTGACATGCAAAAAGATACTGGTTCATGAGGAAGGTTCTGGTAGATAGGTGAACCTGATTCGTTGTCCAAATCTCATTGAAAAAGCAGATTTCGTGATATTATCTGCCACGCATTTTACTGAAGGTGATGCTATGATAAAGTATTTACCAGCAGAATTCATAGAATTAAATATAATTTCTTCACCATCTGCATTTACGGCCTTAATAGCCCTTGCCTATCGCACGCCGCCAGTATTTCCGGACTTGCAATTTTGACTTTGTGTAACAATTCGCAAGTTATCAAGCGAGTTATTTTTGGGATTTCCATCAATGTGATCAATTACACGTCCATCTTTAATGATTCCAAAATAACACTCGAACACGAAACTATGTGAGAAATAACTTTTATTTCCATTGGTATTAAATCTAAGATAACCAAATTTATCGACCTTACCGACTGGTTTCTTCAATCTACAGTGCCTAATTACACCATCACGAGATGCTTCATAATTTGTGATGATTGGATGCTTCACAAACTCATTTTGCTCCATTTATATACTAATATTATTTGTTTAAATCATTATTTTGAAAATCTAGCGAGATAATCTTCTTCGATCTTTATAGGAGATTCACCTGACAATGTCATGGTGGTTTTTTTTTAATCGTAATATCGTTTCAGCTCTCTGTATTTTTTACCACCGCCTTGTACACACAATTGAGTTTTTCCTCTGACTCCAACACCACACCGCATACACGGTTTTGGTCCTTATACTACCTTGTCTAATGCATTGCATGTGAAAGCCGCAGAATTCGTTTACGCATGCTTTGTTACAGGGAGAAGTATATCCGATCATAAGTCAATGGCATCGATTCTTTGTTTGAATCATATACAAAAAAGATTAAAATTCAATTAAATATATATTTGTCCTAATTATAATAATGCAGGAATTATCCGCGATTGAACATTCCGCAGCTAGATTTTATCTTGACAGACTGCAAGAATATAAATTTAGTTTTTCTACGCAAGATCTAGCTTTAACGAATAAGGATATAACAAAACGTATCCGTGAGGCCAAAAAGGAATTTCGCGACGATGGTGCGGCTCACGTGTGGTCGACATTCAGAATTGGAAATAATGTTAATGTGATGAATGACAAACGAGGAAGAGAGATTATTGACTACCTTGGACAGAAATATTTTATTTTAATAAAATTTATTGTAAAGACAGACGATGACACCTGGATTATTCGTGACAAACGTGATTCTGTCCATAGGTCAGGAGATAATATTGTTCATAGTAAAAATTCCAAACCAGGAATACTGACTGGTATTGATAAACCGTATTAAGAGCGATCATACCCTGTGACTGCAGTTGTATACGCGGTATATCCGTTAAATAATAAACCTGACGTTGGGGATCTCAAACCCATGAAATTGTCAAGGATAAATTGCGTAGCTGAACGGGTTATAGAACACTTCACAAACGCGATACGCGGAAACGGTTTAACAGATTTACGACGCAAAAAAATAAACACCTGGGCAGAAACAGTTAAAGATACCGGAGCGTCTATCAGCGACGTTACTGAGCTGGGAAGGAAATTAAAATTCCCAATAACGGTGAAGACGTTAACCGGAGAGATTTTGTACAAACCAAAATATAAATCAAGAGGAGCTTCGATAGATATTATTGATCATAACGCTCATGCATGGACTGTGGCAGTAACAATATTTCCACGAGACAGAACGCTTAAATTTTATAATGGTCATGTATTCGATGCTATCAGAAATATCAGTAAAATTGACCCTGTATCTGTTTGGCTGTTTCAGAGTTCGGAATATGATTATCATGATCAGTTTGTACGGTCTAATGGTGATATTTATCGTACAGAATCTCTCCATGAAGAAATGAAAAATCTTGCACAACGCCTTTGGCATGAATACACATCTGATGATATTAAGGTTGAACAATTACTTAATAACTGTTTTACCGTTCTATCAATTGCTGCTCACTACGCTCAGGAGAAAAATTCATGGAAACCGACACGATTGGAATTTCTTGAAGATGTCCGGAAAAGTTGTATCGAATACGGACACGGTGGATTGTGGAACACTAAAAACGATTATAATGACCTTATATCAGTTGATATGGTAGCGTGTTATCCTGGAAGTTTTCTTGGATACGGAGAATGTTCTGAATACTTTAAGAAATTTGGACATCCCACACACGAGATGACCAGAGTAGCGATAAACGGACCCCTCCCCCAAGGACCTGCTGATCTAACCGGATTCGCCTGTATAGAGTCGTTCGAGTTTTACGAGGATCTCCATCCGATTGTTTATGCGTGGTTTGGGAGACATTTTTCAGAAAAATGTTGGGCTCCAATAGCACTAGTAAAGTATATGCTTGATGCGCGAATTTTAATGTCGTTATACGTAAGTGAAGCAATTATATCATACCGCGTGCAGAAACAAGTTTGGTTGCCAGAACCGGATGTATTTAATGATGCTAAAAGAGATTTCCCCAATTCTGAAGATGATATTGTTAGTGAATGCAGGAGAGAGTGTGATGAGAAATTTGAAAAAGATCTCGGCAGAAAAATAATCGGTAAATTTACGCAAGGAGGATCATATGATCATAAACGAGCGTGTACAAGATTAATCATGGACGATGCTGAACTCGATTTTATAATCGCTGATACAACGGAGAAAAACACGTTTATAGGTCACAGTAATGCTTATTTATCAGACGGAACTAAATTAGGTACAATTGTGAGCTATTCTGATGGCGAGTCACCGCAGTTTACTCATTTAAGATCTTCGATGCTAGCGTATGTTTCGATAAATTTATTATCGATGATAAACAGATTTCTTCGTTATGCAGTCAGAGTCGCGACAGATTCATTTTACATAAATAAAAATTACACGGATTTGTTAAAACAATTGCGTATTAACGATCATGCATCATGGGGCGAATGGAGAATAAAACACGAGGATATAATCAGTTATTCTGAATCCGCCGATGTTGAAATTGCGAGAACATATTACAAGAACAATCAGCTATCAAGGATGTCATCGGCACCATCTGTATATGATCCCGTAGCTAGACATAAAACCGTTTATCTTAATGGGTGTGGTGGTTCAGGTAAAACAACACGCGCGATTGAATTATTTAATAAATGTTCTGATATGATTGTTTTGACGCCGACACATAAACTCGCCAGGGAAATAAAAGAACGAGGAGTAAAATCGTGTACATATCATAGTTTCTTTAGATGGTGCGGAGACGCATGGACTCCATCGCGGATGGGTGAGAAATACATTCCTAAAATTATTATCTGGGACGAGATATGCACGGTGTCGCTAGAGGTATTAAAAATATTTCTTGATTGGCTGTTATTAAAAAATACTGCTGTGATAATGTGCGGCGATCATGGTCAACCACCACCTTTTGTTGGATCGTCTCCACATGAGTGGCTGAAAACATTTGTAGATTATTACGAAGAAACAACTAATGACCATAGAGCTATTGATAAATCACTAAAGAGTTTAAAAAGTTAATAAGATTACAGCCAGATAAGATACAGTGTGAAATAATGCTTAAAGTAATTCCAGAAACATCTATGAATAATTTTTGGACTTTATGGAGACCTGCTGATTTGATAGTTGCGAGTAGAAAAATAGTTCGCGATACGCTTCAGCAACAATTATTTACGTTACTTAAAGAAAATTTTTCAAATCTGCCTGTACCTTTGTGTTATCGCCCAGCAGATACTCGACGACAGAATATTGATGTTGAGATTCCTGGTGGTGGAATACAAAATCTTGTGTTAAATGATATTGTTTTAGTCGTTGTTGATGTTGTTGAGAGCGCGTTAAGTATGGATAAATCGCCGTGGACGTTAGGATACGCTATAACGATTCACTCATTACAGGGATTAACTATTACAGATACAAGTATTTGGATTGTCGATGATCGTATTAAATGGTCAAATTTAGTTTATCTATCAGTGTCTCGAGTCAGAAGAATATCTCACCTGCGCCGGGTTATCATGGATTACGTAATAACCGAGGAAATTCCTGACAGCGCTGTCGATATCAATAAAAAATTAGCGAATTATAAGCAATGTGACAAAAAAAAAAAAAATAATCGTGACTTTGATATCGATGTTAAATTTATTATAAAACTAAAAGCACAACAGAAAAATCATTGTGCAAGTTGTAACTGTAATATGCTGTGGCAGTACTCGAGTAATAATCCAAAACAATTTACCGTTGATGGAATTAACAGTAGTTTTGGTCACACACGCGAAAATGTGATGCTGACCTGTCTTGAATGTAATCGACGTCGAGGCGCTGGACGCTGTGCAAGTTTATAAAAGTGAACGCGGTGGTAATTGTGTATCTGTAAGAATTATTTGTAATTGTTCGCGTACAAATCCACGCTGAGGAGCAGTTGAATCGAATCTGTAGATTGCGGGTCTACCTGTGGACCTTACCATGCTAGAAATTTTGTGTGTGGTCACACTCCAGATAGGATCAGTTGCTCTTTTTCTACCTCCTTCAAGTTCACCAGGTTCATATAAATATCTTACGGTAACATTACCTAGTACTGTTGAGGAAGATTTATGTTTACCATCATCGCTAATGGGTATATATTTTTTTTTTATCGCATTAGAAGGTTTCATAGAGGTTGCACGAGTCACTTCGTTGTTCAACGCAGCTATCACACTCGGTAACCTTGCAACCCATTCACGAGATCTCTCCGTGGATTTAAAGTCAGCGGATATTTCCCTCGCGTATTGGTATCCAAATAACCGCTCAGCAAGTGTTCGATTAAATCGTTCAACGATTGCCTGATCACGATGAATTTCCTTGTGTCCTCGTCTGATTTTAACGTTATGTCGCTTCATCAACGATGATACTGCACCAGGAAATTCTTTGCCAGGATCAACCTGTAGCAATTGTGGCCATGGTAGACCACCACGTTGATAAATACGTTCAAACGCAGATGCAACTTCAGTCGCTGTTTTGGTTGATAGTGGTTCTGCTTCTTTATATCTACTTGCAACGTCAACGACGGTTAACGCGTATCTGTATGTGTATTGACGTCTGCCAGTTTTAATGGTATCGTGTGGTAAAAACAAAATATCTGCTTGATGAACTTCATTAGGGGTACTAACATCAAAATGTGCATACTGAATTTTTTTAGGTGGTGGTAGATAGATTTGCCATATTGCCTGTCGTGCTAACCACGCTGCAGCAACATCACGTGAGACTTTTGCTGCTTCAGCAAGTTTACTAATCGCTGCTTTACCTCTCCAATATCCTCTTGGGCTATAATAAACAGATTCCATTATCATAATCAATTGATTAATTACCAGCCCCTAACATTATTTTACCTTTCATACCAGTTTTTATCAGAAAAGCAGCTAATCTTTCTCGAAATGTTTTATCTTTTATATTATTTATGGCATGAATTAATTTTACATCTGCAACATGTCGTTGTTGTAAATCATTACTTTTATACGCGACATCGTGAACGTGACACGCTTGATCAATTGCGTTTATTGGATACTCTCCAGGTTTTGGTTGGTCTCGGTTATCGAGTCGGATATCGAGACGAGTTCCAGGACCACAATAATTATATCCGGGTAAATGTTTCTCACCAGGATACTTTGCCCATGGAGCTCCTGGTAATTTACTTAAAGAAGCAGCGATATCTCCACCTGTCTTTAATGAAATAAATTTGTATTTTTTTGTACCACATTTCACACACCTGCCTGTAAGTGCGCGCCTGTTATTTTTTGTTATTATTGTCGTTAATCCACTTGTGGACGTATGCGCTCTACATCGAACGCAATATAAATTCATATTATTATTATATGGATATAATTGATTTCTCAGCGACACGAAAACAAGAGCCAGTTAAGCATCATCCAGCGCTACCAAATTCTATCAGAGCAATTATGCTTGGCCCATCTGGGTCTGGTAAAACGCAATTATTACTTAATCTGATAATGCGATGGCTCAAGTGGGATAAATTATATTTAGTAGCACCATCTGTAGATGATCAACGATGTTACGAAGTACTTAAAGATTTTAATGAAAATGCAAAGTCGCTGACGTGTCCTGATAATGATGCTATTGATTTTATCACCGATATTGATGAAGCTCCATCTGTAGATGATCTTGATGGATGCATCAATAATCTCGTAGTATACGATGATGTGATGCTGGATAAACAATCAAATCCAGCTCGGATATTTTCGCGAGGCCGTCACAAAAATACAGACGTTATTTATGTTACTCAGCGATATACACAAATTCCTAAAGTAATCAGAGATAATTGCAATATCTTAATTGTGTTTAATGGAGTAGATAATTATACTTTACAAAATATTTATTATACCTGGTGTTCCGGGGACATGGACATGATTAAATTTAGAAACTTCTTTTCAAAAGCAGAAGCTGATCCGTTCGGATTTATAACAATACATTTTCATGACCCAAGATCTAGATATCGTATAGGTCTGGATAAAATCTTTGGTTAATTTACAGCAGCAGAGAGGGTGAACGACCAATACTGAGTGACCAACGCGTAAACGAAACAAATAAAAACGCGCGTCAGAGATAAAGTAACTAGGTTGTGGTTTTTTCGGTGACCTTAAGGTTTTCTTTTCGTAGGAACCTTATTTTTTTTATAAATAATGTCTCAAGCAAAATGGTCTGTTCACCCTCTCTGCTGCTCGAGCAAAATGTCTTGGGTGGGGTTTTAATGGCCGTTTAGCCTCAGCGAGACCTAACTCACTGCCAGTGGTGAAAATATTATCGAACTTACTGCAAGGGTGCTCATATTTGTCAGAGTTGAAATGCTACAACCACATGCCATCGTTACTCTAATACCTTCTTGGTCACTTATTTGCTATGAAAATTCTCTCCGAACAGTGCTTTGACTTGTGTCTTTGCTCATCGTAGGGAATGATATCGTAGATTTCCGCCAGACACTATAAATACCGAAAAACGTTCGTATATGACTACTGAGGGACTTACGGAAGGCACCCAAAGCACAAGTTTGAATAACTTGACTTTTACCGTCGTCAGGAGTATTAGTATTAGCTTGGTTCTTATGGGTTAATGTGACTGTGACCCCAAAAATAACCTTATGAACGTCTCGGCGAAGAACGCAATGATGCCATTATTTACAAATCTCACTTTGTCGTCGGGGCCGTATGCAGCATTTTTGTCGCTGCGTATAAAAACTTTCCTTTGACTTTAAAGAATGCTTTTAACAGAAGAAAAGAACGAGATGTGTTCTGAACCAAAAGTAAGCGTAATATTGATAATACTGAAAGCTTTGATGTCGTCACACAGGCGCGTTCATGTCCAACACGGGATAGTTGGAATTGGGCCATCGTTTATACATTTATGATTTCGTAAAATACCTTTGGCAAGACAACAGTAATCTGCATCCCATCACTATATTTGCTATTATCCAATCGGCTATAAGTTGTTGAGTAGCTTCCTTCATTATTTACTGACCGGGGTTGGCATTGTTACCGTCGATGGCAGTGTAATTGCCTTTGGTGGTGCTCGAGTGATTAATCATCGTAAGCGATCGAACTGCCTGCAATCCCAAAATTTTCAACCTCAGCAACGATTCTGATTCTATCAACCACTCGCATTACAACTGGTTTTTATACGTCCAGGTACGATTGTCATTTAATTAAATACTATGTCGATCTCTAATATCCAGTTGTATCATCAAGGTCTGACCGTTGTTACGACTAAATAGTCTTAAACTTAGTAACAGAAAAGTGCGAAAACCAACACGTTTTCTAAAATTCAACAAATAATTTATTTCCCTAGAATAGTAAGTGAAAATTGTAAAATAACTTACAGTAACCTACAGTATTTTCATTTTAAATCCCAAACAGTCATAAAAGTTCTAGCACAAGTCCAAAGTATGACATCCCAATTGAATTCTAGTGGTATTCCAAATAAGTTCCGAATTGAATGTGCTGATGTGCCTGTAGTCTCGCACGTGTTAATGTGCCAATAGCCTGGAGTGTAGTCATGTGCTGACAGTCTTTTGATGTATGATAATAATATAATCCAAAATATCCTTTTCTGAATTCGCTATAATTCCAATATAATGTTTAATCCAAGAATATTATTGAGCACTTTGTATTTCTAGTGAATAATAAGTTTAATAAATAATTCCACCCAAATTAGAAATGAATTCAACAATGAGACTGATTCTGCTTTATATGTTAAGGCAAGAATGAATAATCCCAATCTAAATAATATTATGTATGCCTCTACTTGATCTATGTCGCAATTACCATTTTCTGAAAATACTCTGTCAACTTAATTGAAGAAGTTTCAATGGTCATAATCAAGACTGTATCTTTAACTCAAATTCAAGTAAACATGTTTGCCGTTAATAATGATCTGAATATTGAATCCACAATCATAAAGAAAATGAAGGTATGTATTATGCTGTTTAGAAAACAATTGTTTCTAGTCAGGTACACAATGAACTTGATTTTGGACACGGTCAAGTACAAAATACAAATATACATAATATTCAATCGTTTGGAAAAGCCAACAACTAATATAAATTAAATATACATAACACCATGAAGTCCCAGCATGTGCTTGTCCTGATCCACAAGGATGAAACGAAGGTTAACCATCCGGTTATTATGACAAGGAAGATACACAGGCGCCGCAAGCGTAATCGATATCAGTTCACTTGGAGACTCTGTCGGGGTAAATCCAAACAATAAACAACCATGAAACGTTTACATTATCGATGCTGAAGCTTTGTAACTACTACTAATGGCGCCACAGGTCAGATTAACCTGAGCTGCGGTGGTGAACTTAACAATATCTGGCTTAAATTGTAATTGGTACGTACCGTCGGGTCCGGCATTCCAAATTTATTCGTGTTGGGGAAATTTCATTAATATTTTCAGGCCAACCAAGACCTGCTCTTAACGACGACTGCGCAACACCATTCTCACTCTCTCGAGCTGACTGTGGGCCGGCCTGTTCGTATAAAAAATGCTCGTTTTTTTTAGTCACTACTACTACTACTACTACTACTACTACTACTAGTAAAAGTAATAATAATAATGACGATTTAATAGAGCGTTTAATATTTTGAAAAATCTCTAAGCGCTTTGCAGCATCAAGTTAGCACATACTGGCATAAGAACAGTTTGCATACAGACAACATAAAACAAAATAAAATGTCTCACAACACTATAAAGACCAAATGAATTATTACACAAAATAACAACATGAAACATATAAATCGGTTTACACAAAATAACATGACAACACAAAATGAGTTCATAATACAGTTTCAATCTAAAAATAATGACAAATGGATGAATGTCGTATCTTTGCGTTTGATATCAATAGGCAGTTCAATTCAAGTAGCTGAACCCTGACATGTAAATAAACGTTGTCCACAGGACTTAGATTTTACATGGGGAACACTAAGAATACGAGTGTTAGATGCAAGCTTCTAGCAGGAGTATACAAGTGGTGAGATCAGACCAGAAGCAGTCAACGAAATGTAAGAGAGAGAAAAGATTTTGTGTTTGATTCTACTGTGTGCAAGTTGCCGGTGGAGTTGTGAAGAAGCGGGGTGGTATTATCAGTTCTTGGCATGATCCTAAGTGCAGTGTTTTGGACCTTTGAAGTTTCTGCAGAAGACACAGTGGCAGACCAGACTGAAGACTGTTACAGTATTCAAGTCTAGAGTACTAATGAACATACAAGGGGTTTTGTGGCATCAACAGTGAGAAGATTGCAAACTGAACTGATGCATCGCAGTTCCAGTTATGCTGCTCTACAAGTGTTCAGGACACGCTGGTGCAGAGAGAGAGAGAGAGAGAGAGAGAGAGAGAGAGAGAGAGAGAGAGAGAGAGAAACAGCTATCAAAATGTGATCCTCCATCCTCTCTCATTATTTATTAATTCCCTATGCGCTTGAGGAAGTCCAAGAACGTTCCAAGTGGCGCCACCGTCTGACCAAAACAGAAACAGGTTATTCGTGGGGAAACCCTCAATCTACCGCAATATAATAACAGGCCAACTACCACGAACGCGCAGCTTCGCTAATGCGATTTCGAATGTGCGTCATTGTCCCGTGAAGATTATTATCAGAAATACTACATACAATTCTGATGTCATTGATGAGATTATCATCATCGAGGGGGCGCTTGGGTTTGTATTTCCAAGGCTATTGTCATCATCGAGGGGACGCTTGGGGTTGTATTTGCAAGAACACGATGCATCGTAACAATTATTGCGCGTAACATGTAAAGCGTCTCAGAACTCGTCATTAGTGTACGATCTTCGTTCCTCATATATATCATCTGTGCCTTAATGAATACCTGCAGTAACAAAAGAAACGTATCCTCGACCATGATGTTCTTGGTGAGTAACCAGTGACAAATCGATGCAACCTCATTAATGTCTTCTGGTGCGTTGTTGCGGGAAATTTTCTTACAAGCCTTTCTAACCAGTCCACGAGTTCGTTTATTGCGGTCGCTTAATCACGGATGACATAATGACCATACCAGCGATTTCATCCTCAACCCCTGAGTTGACTTCTATAATTTCCAAAGTTATCGTTAGATTCCTTCCACTTTTGGCCTGTAGCCGAATACTTATTAAACTTGTATCGATATACCCACTTAACCTAATTGTCATATGCTGCATCGTCGGTTATAATACCGTCCCGTTACATAATCTTTCTGGTCTTTTGGTTCAGAACAACAACCACCTCAAACAGAGGCGGTCGACGTAACGGCACCACCCAGACATACGTCACAGGCACCACAGCCTAATATATTTAACAAGCTTAGGGGTCCGAGTCATATTCATAATTTCGGAGGTACCAGGATGCATCGAAAATATTTCCATCTATAGGATGTTGTGGTTGGTATTGGGGATGTTTTGTAACAGTTACTCCCCTTAAGCGTTTGCTCATTCAATATCCTAATTAAAACATTAACAATGAATTATTTGATTTAAACTGAATGTTGTTACTACAAGGGTTAAATTAGTTCCAGAGTTAATGTTTCACAATTAGATGTGGAGTTCTTTCCTATGATTTTTTTATTGCCATGTATCGTAGTAAGTAGTAGCCAAACAATACATATAAAGAATTGAACACAAAAGAGTAGGCCGATAAATCAGCCTTTCACCTGTCTGATATTGACAAGCGTTTATTGCAGACAATCTTATCTGTACAAATTGATATACAATATATATGCTTACCTGTACTTCTCGCGGCTGTTGAGCTACCGTCGGCAGAAGGGTTCTTTTGGCGAATATGTACATAACATTTCCGAATCAAATCCAATGTTTGGGGACTTGTAAGTTCACATGGAATTGCAAAACCCTCTGTCCTGTGGCCATTTTGAATTATGCTCTAGATATGGCTATAACCGAATACCAGTGTTTGCCTAAACTGTACACAGGTGTATTCCGAAAATATTTGCATGCAACAAAATTGCATATTTTAATAAACAGGTGACATCATACCCACATATCGTCCATCATTATCAACACAGATTGGGGTGGGGTGGTTGATTTATCGGACTACTATAACAGGTCTTAATTGTAAAAGTATGTGTCAAAAAATAGCTAGGCTAAAACTGTAAGATATAACATCGGCAAAAGATTCGACTGTTTAGATGAATATCTGTCAAGAAAACTGGAAATTAACACAAAAATGAGATAATTACCCTCGTGTTGTTCATGAAGTTGATGAATTTGACATATTTCTTCCTTATTGGTATAATACTGCAAGTTGTTGTCCTAAATATATTTAAAACCATTATTATGGTGTGAATAGCATAAAACCTGAGTCGTTATAGGTTATCTTAGAATCTCTAACACAACATTCATACTATCCTGTACCCATACACTTGGAAATAAACTGATAAGAGAAAGAAATATTTGTTTTATTTTATTTATTTTTTAATTTATTCTCAGTAGTGTTTTCTTATTTTTGGCATACAAAAGAAAAAATAAAGAAAAATATGCAAACACGAATATTGAAGTTTGGTAATAATGATCAGTGTTTATTTGTAGAACACTGGGATTGCCCTGAACAAACTCTTTCTAGAATATTGAGGTTGTCCCGAAAAGACCACAGGGTTGAGTGGTGTCTGTTAGCAAAAGCTAGAACACATGTAGAACACTTCTCGACTTTTCCTTGTGTTTCCACATAAACTGCTCTGACAAATATGAATGTCTCTGTTTTGTACGTGATAGTCCAATTCGCCTTCAGGTCGAGCATCGAAGAGAGCATATTGGAGACTGCAGTGGAGCACCATAAACCACATGATGATTTTTCGACCAGGTATGGTAAGATTGGTACAAACCTCCACTTTATATAGGAAAGAGGGGGACTGAAGTTAGTTTTGGGTACTTTTCCTGACTCTTATAATTTCGGCGCGTCTTGCACAGTCAATCAGAGCGTCTATTTTTTGCAAGTGAAAAAATTCGGACATTCTATATCTAGCTTTCGAAGTAACTTCATGCTATTATATTTATATACTGCTCTCTATCTGGGACTGGAAAACCATAGGACATTCCGATCATTCTATGTCGATGGATGATGTTCATCTATCGCGCTCAATGACTCTATTATCATTATGTCGTGTAAGGGCGCTTTTCACTCAATACAGGTGGCACTGTTCTTTATTTTCTTACATTAACTCGAGGATTTGCGTACAAAATTGATATTTATCCTGTTTCGAGATCATGTTGCATGGGCAGCAAATCCAGTTCTCCCGATGAAATATTGTGAAACAGTGTAAACATTAAATGATAATATAATTATTGTGGTACTAATTTAGGATAAAGTTAAAATGGATAACTCAAGCGATTAATAAACTGATTTACACGTACACGAGAGAGAGAGAGAGAGAGAGAGAGAGAGAGAGAGAGAGAGAGGATTGAAAAGCACACTGGAAATTCTAAGGTATGATTTTAGAAAATACAACGGAAATTCCGATTTTATTGTGCAGACCAATATGACAGGTGAGATTATTCCAAAAGAAACTGTCAAGTTCTACATTCGATGTTTAGTGTGTCACGTACTTTTATACTGAATAATAATGAGTTTCATTTCTGTTTGCTATTGGCTATTTTAATCAGCAAGCAAAAAGTACATTTGTGAACAGAGGAAAAAAAGATATTTTATCCTTAAAAGTACGCAGTTGGAGTGAAAGGTTATAGTACGAGCCCTAACACATACTCATGCAAACATATTCTTATAAACCAATAAGTTTCACTAAACAGTGTGACCGTTCTATGTTGGTTATGCATGTAGTGCGAGAGTACAATGGAATAAATCCTATTTTAAAAGAGTGTCATAATGAAACGAGTTGAGATGCGTGATTGATCTTTATATATCACCACAACCATCACCACGACCGAGATGACACGGGTAACTGATTCCTGTGTATCACCGCTACCATCACTACGACCGAAATGACATGCGTAATTGATATATATATATATATATATATATATATATATATATATATATATATATATATATATATATATAATAACACCCAGTGTGTTACATATCGAAAAGACCAGAGTTCAGGACTTAAATGATTTTTAATAAATAAAATAAAAGTGAGATAGAACATGCTTTTCAATCTCGCATAGTGACTTTACATAAACACAGTGTCTATCACAACACTATCAATTTCTGATAATATAGAACAGACTTGTTTGTCTAAATGCCAAAAGACAACGTTATAATACGCTACATTAATTATGGTGAAATTAATTCTATTATTACATTTCTGTTTATATTAACAGCTAAATTTATTATATTGACTGTAACACGTTCTGACAGGGTAGCGTGAATTCAATGAAAAAAATTTTTTTTTTAGTACAAGTGTACTTGAGCAGTGTGGTGGGAGATAGCAGCGGCTTTATAAAGAATTATATAATAATTATAAAGCATTTAAATTCAATAATAAATCTACTTAAAATTTCTTATAACAATACGATTTAGTTTTGAGATTTTTAAAGTGCCAAAGTTAATATCGGTTATGTAAAATATATTTATGGTTTTTGATTGGATTTGGAATATATGGCCGAAATCCTTTTCTACTTACATGTTCATATTTTGCCGCTCCGACAGCTATCTGTCAGTGCACTGTCTGCACTCATATTTATAGACTCCTATTCACGTCACATGATCTTAGTTAGCCAATCAATGTTTGTCCTTCTCAGGGCTAGCCGTGGCGGTAACTAAGTCAACTGTTCAAACTGCATGGAAAAATCCCTCTGAACACAAAATTTAGATAGAATTAAGTTGTCCTCTCAATGTCCGTGGTGTGCGTTTTTACTTTAAACCTCATTTGCATAT
>JAECUM010014192.1:0-23446 GCA_016617855.1 Megalonaias nervosa | reverse complement strand
CAGAAGCTATTTCGTAATACGTCCTCTATATTTAACGGAAGACGTGTTTTCGCTTACATAGACTGGTCTGGTTTATTATAATCACAGCTGGAAATGGGGATGATGATGATTAATTTTCAGAGCTGCAGACGGACAGGAAAACTAGTCTAGGTTTGTGTACAAACAGGAATAGGTATTAAAAATGTGTATAATAATCATATCTATGTTTCTGACGAGAATTTTTTGGCCTAGTTGTATCTCTTTACCATGAAACTTTCAATAGTGTGATAATTAAATAATTTTGATTCGTCCCGGTAAGGCAAGGGAGAGGGGGCTATCATCTTTTGAGTATCAGCGGTCGAAACAGTAGCTTGGGTTGTTCTTAGTATTGTTGGTATTATTGTTATGGTTGTTGCTGTTGTTATTGTTATGTTTGCTACTGTTGTGGTGGATAATGATGAAACTCACTGTAGTGCAACAACATCGTGGTGTATGTTTTGTCCACTTCGGTATTAACGCAATGATGACTGGTAGTATTCACATAAATAGCTTCTGTCTCATTGAAACAAAAATCACTTTAGGCACTGGCTCTGTACCAGATGGTAGATTCGACAATATCTGGAATATAGCTGTACTGCACGTTTAAGCTCTATTTGCCATCTTCCAAAAGAACTTTCGTGATGGTTTTGTTGTCCTTCGTCCGAGACAACAAATTTGTTATCGCCGCGCCTCCTAAACAATCTGCAGGATTGCCATGAAACTTTGCGCGCACACACACATACTCACACGTGTACGCACCAACACACTCGCACACACACATTTATTCCAATTTCTATTTGACATAAACCAAAATGGTGCCGCAAGTACATGCAATATGGCCGCCTCAGAGGTCCTCTTAAAATTCTTGTTCTCGCTACTCTACTGTCATATTAGCATGTCTGTTTTGGTTTGCTTTTATTTTGCTATGTGCGTTCTTTTTGTTTTTGTTGTTTTCTTGGGGGGGGGGGACTGAAAGAAGATCTCTGTTTGGTCCAATATTTTTTTTAGCGAAGTTTTCTATGGGACTGCGTGTCTCACCATTTCTCAGTCTATCAGTTTGAAAATTTCGCAACTTTTGGACGTGAATAATGTTGTGTTGGTATGTTGCCATTTTGTTTTCGTTGACTTGTCCCCTTTCGGTTGAATTATGTGTACCCATTTAAAGCCAATGTTTGTATCATAATTTTTTGACTTCACTCCGATGAATTCACTTAGTAAAGTCTCATACCTTACCTGTGATAATGGACCCACACTGTGCCAACAATTTTGAGGTGGTTTCATTCTTTAAAAGATTGTCACGAATCCGTGGAAGATGACCTCCTTTCCGGAAAACATTTGTCTGCGATTGATTAGAGACAAATGATTTGCTTTGAATGAACATTTAATGAAGATGTTCGATACACAGTGGAATATATCACCGGTATCAATTAGTCTGCAGCTTTAACTGCAGTGAAGAATCATTTGAAGCTCAGAAATATTTGTGCAAGAGGGGTCTCGCATTTTTGATGGCTGATAAAAAATAGACTCGGGTTGAAATCGTAAAACAGCTACTCACTAAATATGAAAAAGAGTTACAAGAACGTTAGAATGAGACTGTCACAGTTGATGAAACATAGATTAACATTTTTTAACCCGACTCGAAAGAAAAAAAAAAAAAACAGGTTTGGATCCAATGAAACGATCAGAGACCAAAAGTCTCTCGCCGAAGTCTGAATATGAAGAGAGTTCTATATGTATTATATTTCGATGCAAAATACCCCGTCATCCAGGTACGGTGCCTGATTCTGCTAATATCAATGGATTTCTTTTATGCCTCCGAAGTGTTGCCAAAGTTGTGGAACACTGACAAAACACCGGTCCCCGCAGATTAACCCGAGGAATTTCTCCTCCATGGTAATGCATCGGTGCATAAATCTGCCGTTGTGACAAACTTTTTGAAGTGCAGTTCTCCAGTGTATGAACAACATACCATGTAAGGGTGCAAATTTCTGTCGATCTATAAAGAGCACATTAATTTGGGCAGGTGAACGATTAATTTGATTTATGGGGACCGGTACGTGTTAAATCGCCATACTGCAAGGATTTTAATATCTGTGTCATGAGAGGAAGTGATTCTTAATTAAGCATTCGTTTATTTAACAGTCAGACAGACTGGAAGGTGAAGGTTAACTTCGATCTTGTATAGGAAATGTCAGATTTGAAATTTTCCAGAATCAGTTATTTGGAAATCTAGAGGTCAGGCGGACTACAATTTTGCGCCTAGTTATAAAAGGCGGGAGATATATTTAATCCGGATTGGTTACGCTAAATAAGGGGCGTGGTTCAAACACGAAATTTCTTGGTTTTAATATGCCCCATCGCAAAATTTAGTCAGTCTACGTTTTTCTGCAAGAGAAAAATATAGGAGACTCCGAGTTTGGATTTAGAAGAAATTCACTCGTAAAATAATTATCCAAGGGACCAGATGTCTGGAAAGTCGACGGACACAATTCCGGTGGTAGAAGCGAGCAAAGCTTGAAAGCACAAGGTATTTGCACCAATCTCAAGTAATCCGTTGATACCAATATAACGATTTGCTTGATTTATTTGCTTATATTTGCATGAATTTATTTGTTTAAATTCGTAGATCAATTCTCTTGGTATGAGTACAACTGTGTTGAGTTCATCTATCTGAATCCGTACAATGATCTTCTTTATATAAGTTTGACGATTTGTTGGAATTTGTCGTCTTGATTGTTATAGGAAAATAGGTATTCTAAGAATTTCATGCCTTACCTTAGTTGATATGAGTTACGAGAATCCGTGTGAATTCACCGACCTTAGATGAATTCACGTATGATAAAGACTTGAGTGCGTATTGACTGAAAGTAACGATGTTAAGCCATGAAGTGAGATTTCATATATGCTAAAGACTTGAATGTGTGTATTCGCTGGAAATAACGTAGTTAAGCCATGTAATGAATTTCATTCATTCATTTGTGTAAATGAGACGAGAACGGAACTGTTATGTGTCGTGTGATGGTAATGTGAGTCAGGTTGAAATAGCCGTTAGGAAGTACATTAATCATATGAAACTAGGTTTGTTTATGGTCTGCCATGTTTGGCTTGACCAGCTAGCCTTTGGTATCTATTTGAATTCCGATAGGACGATATCTCACATAACGCAAGGGGAGTGATGATCTATTCCCAGTAGGGTATCTGACAGGAAATTTAGATTGCTTCTCTGTTTATTTTGGAAGCGGAAATAGCTCCACTGACGTATCCACGTACTGACTTATCCAAGTACCTACGTATCCACCTACCCACACAAAGTTCGAGGGCCGAAAGAGTTTGGAGAAGGGAAAGTGGAAAGGACCAAGAAGAATAGCCACAGTGAAGTTGGAATGAACCGGAAATAAGCAGGTTATGAAGTTGTACAAGGCAGTGACTTCGAATGTTCACTCGATTCTATGATGAACCAATTCTATCATTTAAAACAGATCGGCTATTTATATAAGTATATTTGTGTTTGAAATTCGGTGAATGATTTATTTAAAAAAGAAGTGCATCTTACTAATGTAATGCATTATCACGGTTGTTTATGTAATTGATTAAATTGTTATTTTTCATGTACGGGGGCTCGTGTCATTCTGTTTTATATATCTGCTCAGATCTCTACCTATTCCACCTATAAGTTTCACACTTTATATTAATATTTACTCGATCCGGGCAATAACACCGAAGGCAATCACCCTCTAGATAACGATAACCCAATAAAGCGGACACCTTGTAAGAAGGTACAATCAGTCAATCAACCACCAACCACCAACCCCCAACATACCAAAACAGTAAACACAAAATTTCATTTAATAATTTGATAATCAAGACAGAGAAAGTGCATGAGGGAGTATTTTGAGGCGATTCACTGACATACTGTTAATTAATTAAGTTTTTGTACAGCGCACTAACTATCAGGTCACTTTAAATGACCATCGTAAGTACATTTGGTCTTGACCGCTCGCAGCATTTCGACTAAAATTGTAGGGTTCATTCGGTTTGCCCTGTTATACCATTTAATGCAAACACCTAAGCCGTCGAAAGTACATACACACACGTGAACTTGATTGTTACATATGTCATCAGGACAACTTACGAGATTATTATTATAATAACCAGGTGAATCTGTATCCGACAAGAATAATCTTACAGAACTTTAAGAACTCGAATATTTTCTCATCCTTTTGATAAATACTACAATTAAATCAATTCAATTCATCTGTTCAGTTATAAAAGTACTTAGCTTGAAAACAGAATATAATCTATCTATTAACATGGCATTATATGACATAGGTCTGACTATCTGTACAATTTAGAATAAATATTGGAACATCCAATACATCGAACAATTCTATAGCATAACACGGATAGAGAAAAGAGAACATAGTTTTATATTTCACATACCACTAACAGCTGAAGATTGCTACCGTAAAGGTTATAGGCGTATGTCTTTTGGAACACACAATCAATACCTGCTTTGGTTGGGCAGAGCCCGCTGTACCATGTCTTTCGTTGTTCAGGAAGCCGTCCGTAAATGGTCACAGTACCCTAACAAACCTTGTGACGTTACCGTCTAAATGAAGTCTTTAAGTTCCCTGGCTATGGTGCAGCAGGACTGCTCACACTTGCCTCCAATTTTGGGGATATTCTTTTAGCCAATCGTTTCTCTTTATATGCCTTCCGTTCATTGTGCGGTACCAAACGCAAAATAAATTTCATATCGTTCCTTGAGTTTCCAACCATTTCGTTTCCAATGGTATAAAAGGAGGCGTTCAGGTCGATCCGTAATTCGTGCCCTCTGCGTTGAAACAGTCAAGACCACGAATTGATAGATTTTCTGATCTGCTTTGGCATTTTGTCGTCCCACATCGCTTGAAGTGCGTTCCAGTTTCCAGAATTCTGCAAATATTGAAGGTGCTTGCCGTAAATTTCTGTTGAAAGCTCGAGCCGTCTGATTACAAAAGGGAGTTAAATCAGAGTACCGTTATAGTAACACTGAAGCTCCAATTTCTTCCCTTCATGTTCGGGACCTTAAATTTCTAATGGTCTGTATACTTCACTATTTCCAAGCGAGTGGTTACATTATTCCCTCCATTTAATAGGTCTTAATTATAATAATATCATGGTCATTTATTCTTAAATAGACTTAGTATTGCTTGAATTCCTTTTCAGTATCTGTCTGTCTGTCTACGAGTCCTTCCCAAATTATTTGGTTACAGTCTCACCAATAATATTTCTGATATTCTTACCTTCGGTTATAAATCGAATCAAACTGCAAACAGCAAAGATCATGATCTGCCGTAGGATAACACTCATGCAGATCAGGGCCTCTGTTGTTTGTTCTACTGATTACTCCTAACAAAGTGCACAGACCCAGATCTGACGGCTCATTACGAGACGGCAGATCCAGGTCTGTGCAGTTTGCAGTTGGACTAGTGTTATAAACGAATATATGTGGTTTTCTTTCACCTTTTCTGTCTCTCTTTCTAAATCTTTTGGGGGGTTCTGTAATATACAAAACTCAACATTTAAACCAGAATTCAAAATTTAGATTTTAATTTGGTGTTGTTGTTCTTACATAAGTATTAATTTGGTCAGTCTTTGCAAAAAGTAACGAAACAGACACAGTTCTACCCACACTGTTTAAAAAGAAATGCGTTATATCGCCACGTTAGCTTATCGATAACATATTGTCCATATCATTTTTCGAAACTATTGAATTCCCGCGTCATGCCGCCGCCCTCGCATACTACCAGCAGCTAACCTCAAATCTGCACAAATGTAGAATTTTCTCAATTTATTACCTTTATTATGACGTCATTTGTTCCACCAACTGTCGTTTAATTATTCTTTAAAACAGTAATTGCCTTAATGCAATATTAACATTTTCGGCTACCGTCATGAACCTGAAAAGGTGTTGTTGTTGTTGTTATGGTCTTAACACCCTTTTTCAGCAAATGATAGGCTATACATGGCGGTCAGTACAACTGGTGGAAGAAGATACTGGCAAGCTTTCTCACATACCCACCGGAGTTGAGATGGCAGTGATCGCGAAAGGCGAGCGCTTTAGACCACGCAACCACCCGAGGACCCGATAATTGGAAATATGGAAGTTTTCCCAGTTTTTGGTTTGATAGAAGGAAGACCCATGTCTTATAAACTGTGTGCGTTTAATTTTAATATTAATATCGATTCACTACCTTCATTTTAGATTTACGATTTCAAATTATGAAAATATTTATTTTCAAATTTAAGTTCTTGCGACTTTATCTACTACTATTAACGTCGCGTACAATTTATCAGATGGCCCAAGATTTAATTTTTACTTTTAAAGTTATGAATGATTACATTTAACTTATTTTTAACTTATTAAATAGGTTTCTTATTCCATATTTTTTCTTGACTATGACTTTATATTTATCTTTCTATCTAGCTTCCCATTCTCTTATCGATGGCTGTGTATAGAACCCCTTATACCGCCAGTCTCGTTATAAGTGCAGCTTTGTTTGTAGACTAATGTCGGTATACGAAATAATGTGTGTGTGTGTGTGTGTGTGTGTGTGTGTGTGTGTGTGTGTGTGTGTGATTTAGATTTTTAACGTTGCTTTGATAATTTTTCAGTCGTATCGCTACTATGTCTGCAGTGCGGCAGTTTATAGTGATGTCTATGACTGGGACATCATGCCGCAGACATGTAGCACCATGTCCCACCCAGTCACATTATCCTGACATTAGGTCTGACACTAACCTGTTAACTCTGAGAGCCAGGCAAGGCAGCTGTTAGTACTATTTTTAAAAGTCTTTTGATTGACTCGGCCGGGGTTCGAACCCGCGACCTCCCGCATCCGAGGCTGACGTTCTAACCACTTAAGTCACCGAAACTGAATAATGTACATTAGATATAATATGTGTGTGTACACACACACACACACACACACACACACACACACACACACACACACACATATATATATATATATATATATATATATATATATATATATATATATATATATATATATATATATATATATATATATATATATATATATATATATATGAAGGTTATGGCAATAATGATGATGATCCATACACTTTGAGAATCATCGTGGCCGTTGGTATCATCGTTGTCACTTAGACCGTTTTCCGTCTTTATTGTAATTTTTTTAATATAATTTGGTTATAGCTATCAATGGTCTGTAAAAGCCGATCAAGTAAAACTATTTCTATTTCGGAGAAAATTCGGTCAACCCTTTTGGTATCATTATCATAACGACGGTGAATAGAAATTGCATGATTTTGTAATTCGATCACTTCAATCGCAACTCCTTCGTAATACAAAACTCTATTGTAATAATATACAAAACGAAAGTAAGAAGATCAGTTTAATCATCGGTCATGTATTTCCGGTTGTTTTGAGTACCAGCATCATCCTATATGCTGGGAATTATTCGAGTCATTGCTATTTCTATATGTGCACAGAAGATATAACTAGTTGCACAAGATATGGTGTGGCATTACTGTAACTGACCGCTGATATTATTCATGTTTACTTTCTAAATTGCGTATTGGAAAGACTTAAATACATTGAGAACGGCTACCTGCAGAAGGATTTACATTCTAGACGTTAAGACAGGTAAGTTGTGTTTTTATGTATAATATTCAAGTGTGATAGTCCTCTGGTAAACAGTTTGTGTGTACAGTACGTATAGAATTTATTGGCAGAGAATGGACAAAGTCTATTATTATAACAACAAAAAAAATGGAAAACTAGTTCATTTAAGCATTACTCGGTTGTTTGTGTAAATCTTTTTCTATGTACCTTCTCTATGTACCTTCTTCAGCATCTGCAGTATAATGTTGAGACTGTGCCAGGAATATCAATTAGATTTATTTAAAGTCGGCATGGATTGAAACAGCAATTCAACCACCGACACATTCGGCATATTACGAAATATTTGGTGCCTAAAACGTTAATGTCTGGACCCCATTTTCACTCGATAGACTCTTTTGGAAATGTAACACTGTGCCATCACATCTCAATGCATTTCGTTATCTTATTATAACTACCTGAACAAACTGTCTTATTCAAAATAAGAAAAACAAGATAGTATAATGCATGTTAAAATCCGACAAGATACCATCTGAGATTTATTAATCTATTTATTGTTTCTTTTTATAATACTTAGAAAGCGGAAGGTAAGAAAACATGCTTATTGTGAAGGGAGCATATGGATAGTACTACGTCTGCCGAAAGGAATTCTAAAAATAAGCAAACCAAATGTTTTTTGTGGAGTTTCCAGGGTCTATAAATAGCAGACTACAAATGTAAATAGAACTGTACACCTTTCACGTGATCTGTACACCTACGGTTGAATAAATAAACAATCAAATATATTCACTTGCGATACAGATTAAATGAAATGGAAGTGTCCTATGTAGCACAATCAACTGAAACAGCATACAAACCACATCTTAGTATTCAACTGCCTGGATTCTTCCTCCACCATGTATAGCCAGACCCACGTATACTGAACAAGGCGTTTTTGCCCACGACAAGTATTCAGCTGCAAGTGTATCTAAAAGAGGTAAAAATATTGAAACGCGGGGCATATGATCGAGTTTCTGTGAATTTCCAAGAATTCCAGAAAAAAAAAATTGCTAATACAGTATTTTATGAATTGACATAGATGATATTCCAGTAAAAGATGTACCGTCTCATTTCCAATAAGGGCAGAAAAAGCGCCACGCGGGCTTCGTAAGTGACATAAAATATTTCTTTATCGACATTGATATCAATAAACGCTCGCTCCGATTGCGTATAATCACTGTGCAAGGCACATCAATAGTTCGTTGTTGATTTGTATTTTTTTTAACAGTATATTACAGGCGGACGATTAGGTCAAAAAAGTGGACACATCAACGAGCGTTTTATCGCATGATTCATATTTGAAAATAAGATGTTTTAGGGGCAGCCGACTGTAACGACTGACCAAACAGTAGTGATACAACTTGTTATATTTAAAACAACAACCTCTCTCTCTCTCTCTCTCTCTCTCTCTCTCTCTCTCTCTCTCTCTCTCTCATGCCGATTAAGGAAGTATGTAAAACCTTACTGCTCCTGGGTCATTCCTTCCTTCTATTTTGTGCACAAAATTATAAAAATACAGCAATATGCAAGTTATTGATCCTAATCGTTCGTGACCCGCAAAAGTAAATCTGCAGGTATATGTACCAGTAATAATATCCACCTAGTTACCTTGAAGATATTAATCTTCAAACACTAATCTCTCTCTCTCTCTCTCTCTCTCTCTCTCTCTCTCTCTCTCTCTCTCTCTCTCTCTATATATATATATATATATATATAGGAGAGAGAGAGTATATATATATATATATATAAATACAATATTGACTGTGGATCGTATTCAAAACCAATGACCGAAAGCTAAGCATTAAGGTACGTATTACCGGGAACAATATTGTACGTATTGCCTGGGACAAGAATTATAGTTCAGGTAATACAGTCTGGGCTAGTTATTGCCGACAAATAATTATTTAGTGAGCAGGTCACACTGTCAGCATTCAGGACATACCATCAGCCAATATGCCTTTACAAACGATTTACTATATCCATCTAATTTTCCAGATAATAAAAACACATACCACTAGTTCTGTTGTAATATCTGCAAACTTGGCTGTGTAACTGTTATATCTTACTTCGTGTAATAAGCGGGAATTCTTTCAAGTGGACTGAAAGACCGTTTGCTTACCTATTATATAAGAATGGTTTTGATAGATCAAATCGGTAAACATAAAACTATGGTCAGTAGAAAATTACAGTCAAAAAGAATAAATTGTAAAATTGTCAAGCGTCAATTCGGAAAATGCTCAGCAAGGTATTCTTTAAAAAAGGAAAGCGTGTTTCACTCAGTTTCAGATAGCATTGCCTCCATTAAACAACTGGGGCTAAACAAAGGACAGAACCTTATCGAGCATTTTTATAAAATATATAACGCCGGGAATATTTAGTCCATAAAATTCCCTGATATGTACAAAACTACTGTACTTTATATTACGGAAGAAGTCAGTCAAAAGGGACAGCAAGTTGGCCAAAATTTAGTACATATCACACAAATCGGAGAAGAAAAAAAAACATTCTAAAAGTATTGTGGCAACAATTAAAGAGTCTAGATTATAATTCCAAGGTCAAGGAGGACAGCAATGTAGTCCTATATATTTGTAGCAATAGAGGTCGTGATACAAACAGAATCTCAGAATCTTCAATTAAATTTATGTCGTTCTTGCATCTGTGACGATAAAAGCTTTCTCTAAATTGTTATTTATTTCATATATATTCAGACAGATGATTGTAATAGTTTTATAGAAGAAAAATATAACGGTCAATAATTTTGAATTACATCCAGTCACAAAAGCCTTTGCTTTCAAGGAATTAAGCAATCTCTTCCCCAGAAAAATCAAAGTAGTAGATAATAGACCTGCCATATTCATAAACGCTGCGCATAATGTCCCGGGGACAATATTGCTCATACAGTGAATGTTGCTATTCAAACTAACACTGTGTCTGATAAAATGAGGACTAATAGTGATCCAATAACGAATGTTTATATTCTAAGTAGTAATATGCCTGAGGACTCCTGTTGCTCATATGCTGAATGTTTCTATTCTAACACTGCATGGGGAACTGAGGACCCCTGTTGGTAATATATGAATGTTTCTGTTATAACAAACAATGTGCCTGATAAACTGAGGACTAGCGTTGTTCATATAATTAATGTTTTATTCTAACTAATAATACACCTGACGAACTAAAGATTCCTGTTGCTGATATAGTGAATGTTTCTTATCTGACTAACACTATGCCTGATTAACTGAGGCAACAAGTGTCTAACCCTAGTCTAAGAAAAACAGTAAATCAGGAGTAGGAAACTATTGGCCAGCAATTATACTGCTCATCATACCTAGCATACTAAATATGGCAGTCTGCATCCAAACATATTCGATCCAAAGCAATCAATTTGATCATCATATCCAATATACTGCAAAAGGCAGCCTTAATTCAAGCAATATATTGTATGAATATCAGTATGGTCTTGGCATTTTCATATTCTACATATACATGATTAATTTATTTGACAGACCGCAGCAAAACATACCTCTGACGGTGTATACGCAGCATGAAAATGCTAGAATAACATAAGGCATTTGACACAGTTCGATTATTCCGTATTGTAAAAACTATTACTATAGGAGTAAAATCAATCAATTGGTTTGAATTATGCCTATTGAACAGACTTCAAAATTTTATTGTAAAAATGAAACAATATCTGAACCCATGGCTGCACTCTTTGGGATACCTCAGGGAAGTAACCTGATGCCCCTTCTCTTCCTTTGTTTCATAAATAGAATGGTTATAAGCATCAAATAAAATTGAACATTATTTTTGTATGACAATGATGATAAAACCAAACTCTTTTGTCAACAAGATTTAAATTTCCTATCTCAAAAACTGGGACAAAAACTTTAAGCATGTAATAAATTGTGGATAACAAACTGTCACATCATATTGGTAAAACTGGGTGTATACCTTTTGGTTCAAAAGGCAAACTTTAAAAGACAAAAGTTTAGTGTTGACTGTAATAGTCATGGCATCAAGTCCCACCTAAAAATCAGTAAAATATTTGTCTTCTTTGGACCCATATCTATCTGGAAGGGGATGAAGTGTTGGCAACATTATTTGTGATGAAAGTTAAAATAATAGCCTTAAGTTTCTTTATAGACAATGTATTATTTGAAGGAAACCTTGAGAAATCTATGTGGTCTGCATCGATTCAATGTCGCTTCAGTTATTATTATTCTTTATGCTTTCTTTAAGAATCTGTTAGTATTAGGAAAAGAAACTTCGCATATTTCAAAGAAAAACTAATAATTTTATGAAACAATTTTTGGTACTATTCGCCAATTTGATCTTTCAAGAGTTGGCATGGTAACTGGGGGAAATGGAGTCAAACAACTTCGACAAAACCCTGTATACAACACTGAGAACAACGCTGTTCAAGCATATGTATCCATCAATTTCCTTATAGTATCAGATCAATACTATTAAACTACCAGTATCAAGTAATTGCCAAAGAGTATTAGATGAACAATATCAGAATATCAGTCAGTAATTAAAACTCTGTAGTAGCAAGAGTCGGTAGGGCATAATCTTCAGCCTTTTTATTACAATGTCATGAAAAACTGTAATGCCTAACCACAGAATATTACCAACAGAAACGAATTTACGGTTGCAGTAAATTATTTCTTACCAGTATTAGCTGAAATAACTTTAAAAAGAATTTAGCTTTTACTGATATCAGGTAAATGTCTTTTCTTTAATATATGCTACCATTTGTCTTCTTACGCATACAATCTACTTTAACACTTTTTCTTATCCATATGGCTGTTTGGATGTCTGTTTATCCATATGGCTGTTGGGATGTCTATTTATCCATATGGCTATTGGGATGTCCATTTATATCATCCCGTTATTTTTGTAATTTTAGTACTTTCCATCTGATTGAATGTCCGTTTTATTTAATTTCTTTCTTGTTTTCTTCTGTAATGTGTGCTTCTGTATTACGTAATAGCATGTTTTATTTTATATGCATCATTGTCAATGTCCTATGTGTCTGTCTTTATGTTGCTATCGGTACGGTTTATGTCTTGTATCTAACTTTTATGTATTACCTACTAATTTTACCAAATAAATAATATTACATGTTTCAGTGACACATAACTGTAAACGTGAACATTGCTTTTCGATCTAAAATTAACGGATTTATGTCGGCAAGACTCTTAACACATAGGTAAAGACGTTATTAATTGGAGGCGGATATATGTACATATTTTGAATGAGATCTAGTAATATCAAGTTAGCACAGGCCTTACAAATACTAGAGGGATGATTCAGTCTCCATATGAGTATAAATCAATAATGAGAGAAGCTTGAAACTGCATACAAGCCATGTAAAATACTCATGATGGGGTTCTAATTATGTACATATCAACGGGTGGTGATCCAGCTAGGTGTGCACCGGAAGGAAGTTCTTTGTTTTAGCCGGGAGGGGGTATAATAAGCTAAATGCCAAGAGGGTTAACAATTTAGATACTGAGGGTGGGGATCTGTTCCAAAAATAAAAAAACAATTATGGGTTAGGATCTATGCTTGTTTGAAAAAGAAGCACTCTAAAGTGACTTCTGTTGCTTGCATTGAGAAATCCCCGTGCTTTATATTAAATGCCAAGGAATGGGGATCTAACCACAAATCCAGACACTATACCCCTCACCCAACCATTTAGGACCCATTGATAATAAAGAACCCTACATCAGTTACATATGTTATCTATCGTCTTGTTACAATTACATGCATTATTTTTTATCAAAAATATCCTCCAAAATTTACCGTACTTGCAGTGTTTTGTATATTTAACCGCTGCTCAGAGAACGAAGCCCTTAAAATATTAGCCTGTCACAGGTGGTTGCCAAATGGGCAACCTGTGTACTTAATTTGGTGAATTTCCACCTTGCTCATTAAGAAATGTTTTAACAGAGTTTAGGCCAAACGGGCGGACATACTGAGGATAACATATTACCGCTCCTGTGGCTAAAATTTGAGGGGGGGGGGGTAAAAAGAATAGAGAAGGATGAAAGGAACCTTGATATTACATGTCAAGAAATGGTTCCTAATAAAAAACGTTGGAATGGAAATATCTATATGAATGCAACGGAGTGGGAATCTATCCGTATCATTAAAGGAGGTAGAAATAGAACCCTTTTATTATACCAGAGTGGCAGAATCGTAGCTACTGCCCAAGCAGTCCCCGCAACTGCGGGAGAGGGGGGCTAGGACTTGGACCAGGCTCAGTGGGGACTCATAATTCCCATCAAACAGCTTTTTATTTTGCAGAATTTCTTGCTGCGCCACTGGTCAATATGGGCTACATTATTATGTAAATACTGCTGGAGTGGTGACATTTTGCATAGTATCTCCCTCCGTTTATCTCCCCTATTTATTTATTTATTTATTTATTTATTTACCGTTTTATTATATTGTAACATTTTATATGGCTAACGATAGGGCCAGTGTATAACACAACTTCATTGCTATTGAGCTTAATCCAAAACTTTGTATATTTGATGTGTGTGTGTGTGTGTGTGTGTGTGTGTGTGTGCATACATATATTCATAGATCACACATGCATAAATGCATGTGGAGATTAACTAAAAATGACTTTCAGGCCTTTTTCATAATTTTGTCTCACTTTTAAATCGTGTGATACAGAGAAATTGTTATATATTAATTAAGCTGGTAGGGTAAGCCCTTATCCAAATAAAGTAGGCAGATTGCGTTGATCCTCATACCATACAAATATGATATACGGATTTGTCCATGTAGAGATCACTTAATTATAGATGTTGGGGAAGGAGAGACGTACTGCAAATACTAAGGATGATATGACTGGAAATGTTTATAAGCAGTTGTTACGGTGTATTGTAGTGTATTCAACCTAGGTCTGTAGTCTGGTTACTTGCTTCATATGCTCCCTGCGTTGCACTCAAAATATGTATAACGCAGTGCAGAGAAAGGTGCCAAAGAACCTTTGAACCAGACTACCAAGGTCTACAACGTAATATTGATCAAAGTTCTACGAGAAGACGTGTTATAAATAGATGATTGATATGATTTGCAGTGCATATACTTGATACCTGCACAAAGCAAGACACTGAGGTTAACGTCATGGAAAATCATGACATGTACAAATAAGCCTTGAGTAAATATTTGATATCACGATTATTCGATGTTGAGGAGATTTGCGTTCTCATCCTTTTCAGATCTAGTGTACATTTGGACACCAAACAGACATGTTGTGACACAAGTCATCTAAAAGAGTATCCAAAGACAAAATGTTTCGTGCAGATGACCTGAACAGTGGGGACAAATCCGAAAAATTCAATATGACAGATATTCATTTTGACGAAATTTACAGTAGTAATTTTGAACAGTGCATTCGAGCAATAGATAAAGATGGTAATGGAGAAATGAAAATCACAAAACAGATGAAAAGTGATGAAACTCCAGATTATATCGTTGATTATCATAATTTGCTCTGCCCATCTCAACAGATTACGGACAGCTTTCATGAGGTTGGAAATTCAGAAGTCAAAGATAATTGTTCAACCAAGCAACACGATTTGCAAGACGTAGTAAGGGAGAGTATTCCTTTCCGAAACAATGTTACTGGAGACGTGTACCAGTGCAAATACTGCACAGAGGAGTCCAAGGACGAGGACTCTCTGATTACCCCCTACAGGTGTTCAGGGTCCCTCGGATACGTCCACAAACATTGCCTGGAGGTATATAACAATCATGACTCAGGAATCTGACGTTGTATCTAAAAAAAAGTATGAAACGTTAATAAACAAAGAAAAAACAACGAAATACCAATATCAATATTATAACATACGCTATAATCCCAAGTCTAAGTTCACCCTAAATATATGAAGGGGTTGAATTGTTGAATTGATATGTGTAGATTTGTAATTTTGCGAATTTGAGGCAAAAGGTAGCCTCGAGACGACAGCTGAACAGGAATGAGAAGTGATGTCTGTTTGCACTCATTGTCTATATTATTGTGCAGATACTGGTATTTCGTTGTTTTTTGTTTTGTTTTTTTTTCTTAACGTTTAATGTTTATTTATGAACAAAACGTCAGATTCCTGTAATCACCTTTAGAAATAAATTTCACGACCACTGCTACCACCTTCGCCGCCTATCTACTCTACTTCCATTCATTCTCTTCTATTCTTTCACTTATGTTTCTTCTGATAATCTTATTACCCTACCGCCACACTTTGCTTGTATTCATCACCACCGCCACGTTTATGTTATATCACCCACGAGAACTAGACTTAGATTTCCAGACATAGAAAAAATCAATTGTCAGTATACCTTATACAAGGCATGAAGTCTTTATGATACAAATCGTTTATGACAGATAATATACTTCTCACAATTTGTCAGAAGAATTACATGAAATCTTATACTACATGATTTCTATTGCATACAAAACAACTCGATCCAACTCATTAATATAACGAAATATTATATGACATTTTTACAATACATCAACCATATAACATGTACGATTAGTTCTTAACTCAATGAAAAACTGAAGTATGAATTTAACACGAATAAATTCAATAATATTTACAGGGTTACATCAATGGATATAACTGCATGCAATCTATTCTAACCTTGTGGGTTTGTTGTGGGTTTTTTTTCGAGATTCGCACCTCCCTATGAAGCTGAATCTCTCTTTCCATGTCCTCAACTTTTCGCATTCGTCCTTAAACATACTTAATATATTTCATCGGAGTCAGCTTCTTGGAGTCCCACAGAAACTTAGACTGATTAAGTTTTAAAACCCTGAATTCCGTCTTGGAATACACCCCCACCCCTCGTTTAGCTTAGCCATTCAGGATTACAACTTTACCCGCCAAAAATGTTTATCACTCCCATAGAGGTCAGAAAAATCGTTTACACATACGTCAATATTAATGTTTACGTGTCATGCTGACCACGAAAGAATGTACTGTGAAATATTCTACAAACGTTTACACCCTTACACATATGTTTCACAGTGAGTTGGTAGAAGCAAAGGTATTCAGTATTATTAGCACGATCTGTACAAGTAACATTCAGTGATAATGGTGATGATATATGCCGATGTATACAATAATGATGACAAGGATGATGACTATTATTATTAATATTATTATTGCTTCTGAGTACCATCTTTGATATTTAATTACATAAGGTTTCTTCATTTGTATTGCCTTATTTCGATGCATCGCATGTTTGAAGACTTTCTTTGTCTTTGGGTAGATAACTTGTCTTGCAACTAATAACGATGTAAGGGGAGTTCAATGACTATCACAATACCCCCGTTTGTTTGCTTTTTTGAGGAGTCTACATAATAATAATAATAATAATAATAATAATAATAATAATAATAATAATAATAATAATAATATAATAATAATAATAATAATTATTATTATTATTATTATTATTATTATTATTATTATTATTATTATTATTATCAGACTTGGATAAGAATTCGTTCTGAAGGAAGTTCTGAAACCGAGCTAAGGTGTGAACTTTGCGGGTACAGATTCTATCGCCAAAAACATTATAAGGTAAGATACACTTTATTTACCGAAGGAAACATATTAAAGTGATTGTGATTAAGCAGAGAGAGAGAGAGAGAGAGAGAGAGAGAGAGAGAGTTGTGATTCAAACAGTTTTTGAGAGTTTCACTTGGTATAGTGTTACAATAACAAGAAAGAAGACTCAAGCTATAATAAATGCTTGTAATGTTACACACTATATTTGGTACGTTTGGTTGACAGATTTCTTTTTCTCGTAATCGCAATGAAAACTTGGGGGGCAGGGGCCAGTTTTTATGTATAAATTTAATGCCGCAATCAGCGACCTAATATAAAAAAATCATAAAAAATCAAATACACAAGTGAGGTCAAAAAGGTCCATATTTTTGGATAGCTATATTAAAACAAAGTATAAGAATATCATCCACTTGACCAGAGAAGTCAAGGGCAGTTCATAGCAGAAGAAGTTTATGCACCCCAACCCCAAATTTATACCTGCAATTTTCATATCCGAAGGTCATTATTGACACCATGTGATGCTCACAGTGCAAACACAAACCCTTTTCCTAGATGGCATTTCTGCAAAACGGTGTGTACTAAACAGGCTGATGCAACTGAAAATAGTTGTCATCCAAGCCGTTTTTGAGATATTCGACTTGCCCCAGACCCATGTGTTTACTGCTATGGAAGGTTAGCTCTTCTTCCTAGGCGACTATTGGTATTTCACTATCAGGTATAACGGTACCAATTGTACAACCCCAGGTGGGCGGAGCTTAAGGTGTAGGGAACATAGCATTCAGAAATAAACCACAGAACTAGCTGTGGTTGGTGCATTATGTAAGAGTTGTACTTTCTATTAGGCTTAAAATAAAGTTGAGCCTCTTGGCAATATGTGAGATTATGTTAATTCATAACTATATCACATTTTGTATTTTTTATGATTTTTTTAAAATGTGGTACACATGACTGAAAATGTGTCTGGTGTAACTAGATAACTCTTACCCCTGTCTAGTTCCGGCAGAGTTATCTCTCTTAAATGCAGTGGAGTACCTGGTTCTGTCCTTGTCAAATTGACAATCTAACATTGTTCTCTGTGACAGAGGGTGACATGCATGCTGAGGTAGGATAGAAAGTATATTTATTTCACAAAACATTAGCATTGAGGTCAATCGAAAAACAATTGGTACCGTGATACCATCAACATACTGCAGAGTAACTATGGAAGGTGTACGTGCCTGACATCAATTTCAAGAGCAACACAAGCCCGAAACACCTAGTTCACAAATATATCCATATCTTTAATTAGTAAACAATAATAGCTGAAAAAGTCACACCATGATTTCTTTTTGGTAGGTGTCGACCAATAATTTCAGACAACCATATTCGCAGTAGCATATTTTGTCTTTCCATTTATCCTTTATTTGGAAGCTAAAATCGTCGACGCCACGGGATACCTTCCTTTTTACCACGCATAATACTATTATTTTCTACAGTAATTCTTAAATTATTCTTTTTCTTTGTTCTTGAGGTTGACCTCTTGTGGAGTTTAATGTCAGTTTACCTTCCACATACGCTTCTGGATGTCACTAGGCTAGAAGCCCACAAAATTCATTATTTAATTAAATTCGGGTGATGATAAAGAGCAAAACATGGGCCATAGAAAATGTCAATACATATGCTTCTACCAGCCAACACACAAACGTTGTGTGTGTGTGTGTGTGTGTGTGTGTGTGTGTGTGTGTGTGTGTGTGTGTGTGTGTGTGTGTGTGTGTGTGTGTGTGTGTGTGTGTGTGTGATGACACCAATATAATCTAACAGGTTAGAGAGTTATGGTTCATTCAAATCAAGAATTGAACCCATGCTGCGAGTAACGGTAACTATCGCCTAGCTCTCGTGTGTCTCAGCGGCTCAAGCTACGCTACCATGCGTTTATGATCCAAGAAATGATTTAACTAGGTTAAAGGCAAGGACACGAGGTGCACGAGAACTCACTCGCTATGCAAACGGAAATTAATACTCAGCTATGTGCACAAACGTACTGATTCTATTGAGAAATCCTAGGTGTATACATTAAACTATAATTATAAATCGACTCCTATATACCAAACAGAGAGAAAAAGTGCAAATCACTAGATCCCACATAATAGAAGAAAAAGAAGCGGGGCATAGCGGAAATTCCATCTGCACATGCTGTTAGAAATTATCAGTACTCCGGGTCATCGTTCGTTTGCAATTATCTTGACACTATCATAGAGATGGCTATTGCCTTGCTATACAAAACACTAGAACTGGGTACCGCGAAAAAATATATACCACGGTATTCCGCAGTTATATTAGAGACCAAGAATTCATTGTTCAGTGGCAGGTGCCTGACCCTCTTTTTGTTTAATATCCGTCTGTCTATGGCTGGAAAAATATCTTACTCGGATTTATAGCAAATTAAGAGCATATTCTATTCATGATATTATTTGGGGGAAAATAATTATCTTGAGATAAAAGGAAGGGAAATATTCCGCTCAGAAATCACAGACCCCCGTCCCTAAAAGGAAATGGCCAATATCTCAACAGCAGGTGAATTTGCTATCTGCGTGTTATTTGTTGTACAAGTTATCTTAAAGCTGTAACTAGAGTGGGGTGATTAAGCGTACACTGTGAAACAAGCTGTTCTGACTTTAAAGATTCTATTGATAAAAATAGGAAATGTTGATACTGAAACCTCCACTTTTCTATCTACACTATTGATATAATAGGTAGAGAATCTTTGTGTGGGGTTCCAACGCCCTGGCAAGATATTTATCAGATAGGGCCTGTGGGGTGGTGGTGGTGGTGGTGATTGATTGACGGATTGTGCCTTCTTACAAGGTATCCACTTTATTGGGTTATCGTTATCTAGAGGGTGATCGCCTTCGGTGTTATTGCCCGGATCAAGTAAATATTAATATAAAGTGTGAAACTTATAGGAGGAATAGATAGAGATCTGAGCAGATATATAAACAGAATGACACGAGCCCCCGTACATGCAAAATAACAATTTAATCAATTACATAAACAACCGTGATAATGCATTACATTAGGAAGATACACTTCTTTCTGAAATAAATCATTCACCGAATTTCAAACACAAATATACTTGTATAAATAGCTGATCTGTTTTAAGTGATAGAATTGGTTCATCATAGAATCGAGTGAACAATCGAAGTCATTGCCTTGTATAACTTCATAACCTGCTTATTTCCGGTTCATTCCAACTTCACTGTGGTTGTCCTTCTTGGTCCTTTCCACTCTTTCCTTCTCCAAACTCTCTATTGTCTCGCCTCTTTCAGCCCTCGAACTTTATGTGGGTAGGTGAGTAGAGTAGTACGGTACTATAGCGACAATGGGAAAATACATTACGAACCCCCACCACCCCCGGGCGAGTAGAGTGACACGATTTATAGCGACAAAAAATCAGCCTGGGCGAGTATAGCGACAATGGGAATTTTGTATAGCGACGAGCACACCCTGGGCCTGTATAGCGACAAGAGGAATGGAACAGGTAGGGTGACGTCACGGTACTGGACACTAGCAACAATGTAGCAAGGACCGTGACGTCATGTCATCTGTGTCATTTCTATATACAAACATGAATCAGTCGCGTTCGTGTTTTAGTAGAGTATGTTTTATATATTCGCTTTTTTCCATAGATTGATGAACATCAATCTATCATACACAAATTATAAAATCGACTAACAAATTTTTTTACGTAAGAGAATAATGTTTTGGGGATGTAAAAAATAAATTATAAAATCGAATAAAAAAAATTTTTAGGCAAGAAAGAATAAATCTTTTCGAGGCAATGGAGTGGCCCTGAAAAGGGCCTTTGGGTTTTTCTTCTATTGTCTCCATTTTTTCCACCAGCTCTTCACTTTTCCAATAATACCCTTCTTCTTCTTTTTCTTTTCTTCGTCTGGAATCCAGTTAGGATGTCCCATCTCTCTAAACTTTTCCTGTACCTTTATCCAGTTCTGATTTAGTCTATCAAACTCCTCTTTCTTTTCTTGGTTTTCCTTCTCCTTTCTCTCTTTTGTCCAGGTGTATTTGATTTTAGTTACCTCTTCTTTCATTACTTGTCTCATTAGGTCTTCAGATTTCCTTAATTTCTCTAATCCCCACAGGACAAAAGACCACTCCGTAAAATTTGCTTGCTCTTCTAAAAAGCACCTCACTAGGATGACATTATCAAGTGCGTCTTTCAATGTCCCCACTCTCACATATTTACGATGGATGAAGCCTCTTATTTTGCCCACCTCCTCTTCTGTCATCCCTGCCACCTGATCCCTGGCTACTTTCAGGCTAGTGACTTGACTGGTCACAAAGTCTTGGCTGTCTGGATAGTTCCATTCTTGTTCTAGCCTTTCCACTGCGTAGGCTGCATCCATCATCCAAAAATAACTGTCTCTTAACTTGTTAAACAATTCCATCTTGTATTGACTAGTCAACGTGGGTAGCCAGACTGAGGGGCGTTCCGCGTTATATACGTCAAGCAGGGACGTGAACGAAAACATCTCTTACACTCACTTCACATATGATATACTATCCACACTAACGGACGAGAATGCATAAAACACACACCTATTTAATATCCACACCAACGGACGAGAATGCTTAAAACACACACCTATTTACTATCCACACCAACGGACGAGAATGCTTAAAACACACACCTATTTACTATCCACACCAACGGACGAGAATGCATAAAACACACACCTATTTACTATCCACACCACCGAACGAGAATGCATAAAACACACACCTATTTACTATCCACACCAACGAACGCGAAAGCATAAAACACACACCTATTTACTATCCACACCAACGAAAGAGAATGCATAAAACACACACGTATCTACTATCCACACAATCGGGATGAGAAGAAAAAACAGACATATCTACAATCCACACAATCGGGATGAGAAGAAAAAACACACATATCTACAATCCACACAATCGGGATGAGAAGAAAACACACACATATCTACTATCCACACCAACGAACGCGAACGCAAAACACACACACACACACACACACACACACACATACACACACACACACACACACACACACACACACAACAGTAAAGGAGTGAGTGTTTATAGTCACACTACTCTACATTCACACCAATTGGCAACTTGAATAGTTTATCTTTTCTAGAGATTTGGTTAGCCCTGAGAAGGGCTGTTTTTTCTTTTTGAACTCCAAATGCACCTGGTTAATGATGACATCTTCCAGGGCGGGCACCACACACGCATCGCCGGCTCCAATCATTTTCCCAATTAATACGTATGGTTCCTAGCGCAGAGGGAGCTTGAGTGGCCTCATCATCCCAGTTTTCAGTCTGAGAGATAGTGAAGACTTGTTCTCTCTGTCTTCTCCTATGCCAGACCCGGGGATGGTGAGGTCTCTGCGGCTCCCACTCTTACCGCTGTCTCTCCAACTCCTCCAAGGCCTCCTGCTCCCAATTTTAAATTTGAAGGACAGCGTCTCTCGGTCGTTGTGGTGTTGGTAATGGTTGTGGTACTGGTAGTGGCTGCGGTGCTGGTACTGACTGTGGAGGTGTCCTCACCTCAGGCTTCACCTCACACTGAGGTCTCATGATCAGGTGTCGCAGGATCCTTTCCTTCTCCTTTTCTTTCTTTTTCTTCTCCTCCTCCTCTGTTCTGTCTTTCTCCGCTATGGCCTCAATAGCCAGTTCGTCCAAAAGACGCCTGGCATACTCCAGGTGCATTTGGAGCTCCAACAATATGGCTAATCTGCTGCTCATCTTCATCGAAGTTGACTAGTCAACAATGGTAGCCAGACTGACAATTGTGCCGCTTTATATTCCTGGAGCACGGACGTGAAGGAAAACATCCCTGACACCAAAATTTACAATACCACTATTACCATCACATGAAACGCGCGGACCTAAAAGAAACACTCACGTTGACTTTTTACTTTTTTACTTACAAACACAGACATGCACGATTTGACAAGACAGAGAAAACAAAGGGTGGATTTTTTACTGACAAAAGAAACGAAGTGCTTATAGATACACGTCTATTTATGTTTTAAAATTTTAAAAGTTTTGGCAATTGAATTAGTATCTCTTTTCCAGAGTATTGGGTAGCCCTGAAAAGG